>JARLTB010000251.1:8740000-8870000 GCA_030141615.1 Unio pictorum
CTTGTCATTTTTAATTATTTCAGCATAATACTACTTTTGTTATGATTATTCCTATTGTTCAGGGCATTTGTTATACCGAGTTGACACCATGCTGTGCACACAGATAACATGTCCTGAAATTACACTTCACACCATGACTTTAAAGACATAGTATTGCTTCGCACACAGATACACACACGCGCGCACACATACACACACATACACACACACACACACACACACACACACACACACACATCCCTATATGCCCAGGTTACTCTGCTCTCGGTTGCCACTCAACCCAACCCCACCCTAAATATTTTCCTTTGAATGTATCAAACGCATAACACATTCAGTAAGAGCAATGATGAATACAGTATAGGATTCGTATTTACAATGAATGCACCTAGAGATAATGGGAAATTCCTGAAAGATCCACCAACACACTAGAAACTGCTGGCATGCTTTCTCAAATACCCACATTCGCCGAACCTGAGATTCGAACCCACGCAGACAGAAGTGAGATGGCAATGGTCCGTAACGATTAGATCTTTAGGCCATTGATTCTCTCGTGCCCCCCTTTTAATAAGAATAACTAAGTTTAAAAACTATATATTTAATCTAATTTAATACTGTCCACATATACTGTCCACAGAAAACATGTCCTGAAATTGCACTGTCCACTAATTTCTTTCCTGCATAACACATAATATATCTACCCCATAGTTTAGTTCCGATTGTGTATATGTTGAAAACAGCACGTGATGTGCGTTTGCTGTTAACACAGAGTGTGCGAATTGTAACATATGTTAAACAGATAGTGTAAAGTGTTTTAGATATGCAATATAATATGTGTGTCAATACTTTGATGTTTATTTTCACCCAGTACTATATATGACATCTCTCTTACATTACTTCATGAGCAGGGAAACTTAGAGAAATTCCATGTTACATTATATTAATGGCAAAAGCACCTCTCCAGTGGCTTAGTGGTTTGAGCATCCGCCACAGAAGCAGAAGGTCGTGGGTTCGATCCCTGGCCGAATCATACCAAAGACTTACCAAAATGATACTAACGGGTGTCTCGCTGCTTAGCGCTCAGCAGTAAGATGTTAGTATTATGACTGGTTGGCCTGGTGTCAGGATAATTTGACTGGGTCGGACATCATGCTACAGCATGATGTCCCAGTGCTAAACATCACTATAAAATGCATCACCGAAGACATCGTAGCACGCTGTATGAGGAGCACACATTTTGATGAAGGTGACCGTCTCAAAGTATCCACTTTGTCATCACATCTTTTGCGCAGTTTACTTAGATAACTATAAGATCTGCGCGAAAAAAAGGATGCTCTAAAGCATAAACACTTCATCATTTTGCGTTTATTTTGCCCTATGGTTATAACGAAACCGGAATAAACGAAGACAATAGCTATTACGGTTGTATACAACATATTTTTTCAATGATTCGTTGTTCAGAAAAAACAACCAATCGAGTATGAAATCATTCTGTGTGAATTAATTAATCCGTATCAAAGCTTATATACATCTAAATTAAAACAAACAATATACATTTCAAAGTATGCTTGTACTAATATGATTTGTGCAACAAATATCTCCATCTTTCTATCGCACTTAATAATAAATTCTAGAAATCTATTACAGTAGTAAAATGGGGAAAAACGATGGATATATATATATATGTATATATATATATATATATATATATATATATATATATATATATATATATACTAAATATTGGCTCTGTATATTGTTTGTTAAATGTTAAACAATTGCAATCACTCGGGAACTCAAATTCTGCACTTTTTTCCGATGTTGCAGTACAACTCCAATCACCACATACAATGCCCCTCATTATGTACGAGACATTTACCAAGGTATCATATATACAACACCCGTTATACACATGACGAACTCTCTCTTAATGCAAATGAAAGCTTCTAAATATAGTCAATTTCTTTGATTCTTATAAATATTGAACTATCAGCATTTCTTCATTTGACATTGGTGACCTCAGAATGACCATTACTAAACATGTTGATAATTTGACCTTAGGCTAAGGAGGAAATAAGATAACATACATACGATCGCACGTGGTGGTGGGATGGGGAATCAATCCGCAAAAGAGATAAGGTGTTCATAAGTGGCTTCGTATTCAACCATCCACTTTCCCTGAATACTGACACATTGTTCAATGAACTAGAATACAGTGTTATGTACCTACCTTCATAAGATGTATATAGTTCCTACTGCATTAAAGAAACATTGCAATACCACTTCAAACATTAATATCTTACATCTCAGGAAACAAATGCATATGTAAAACGTTCCATGGTATTACAATAAACGAATAATGTAACATCGAAAGAGAACCCTTATGTGTAGTGGGTAAGTCAATACAGCACAAGCGTTTCCACTGCAACATGAGTGTACTTTCAATATTTCTTTTGAACCTTTCTAAGAATAAAAAAGTGGCGCTCACTCGCCGACAAAGGGAAATAATTCGGGGTATTTCTGTCATAACCTGTATTTATCTTGGGGTGATTACTGCGGGAAACATTTACAATGACTGACAACAGTCGTGTCTTGTCTTAGCTATAAAATAATTTATTTTTGTTTGCATATTCACCCGTATATTCGTTTAAAAGGAGAATAGTGATTGGAGAACATAATGATAAACAATTGTAAATCACACTGCCAACTAATATCACCAACCAAAATTATTATAAGCGGATAATACTCCTAGGCAAATACCATATCGCACTGTAACAGAAAACCGTAACACAGTCAATATCCAAGTCACCGCTACAACTATATATAATGTGAACAAAGAGAACTATTACAATTCATGTAATACTGATCTTATGTGGTTGTGTGTCGTCCGTCATTGACATATTTATAGATATCCCCACCCCATCGACAAGGAACTATTCAATTTTATGTGGAAACATCCACCTTGTTCAGAACATGAAACTATATATTACATATTTCTAGAAGACATCGATTGAGAATAGCTAATTCATGGACACGTGTAATGTTGTTTTTACCTATAATGGTGGCTTGAATAATAGCAATACTGTTAACGGATGACGGGCGCAAGCTCTGGACGATATAAAACGAATCTATAAGTAAGTTAAATGCCTATAAAGTGAAGGCGTATGTTGGTGAAACAAGATAACCCGGTTGGATTTCGGATTTATGACATAACACTTTTGATATTAATACAGATACAACGCTTATTGATTAGTGACATGAATGAGAAAAAAAATTAGGAATAATACGTGAGTGCACAAGATCCAAATATTGGATAAATTAACACCATCCGCTCGAACTTAAAAATGCAACATAAATGTGAATGCAAATTAATGACCTCAGAATACATAGAAAAAGTTACTGATTCACACAGTAAATTTCGCATGACGAGAATAAGGATGTGTTTACTCAATAGTATAACTGATGTGCTTTACTCATTTATTAAAATATAATCTCTCAGGGAAAATTGGGGCACTCATATAAGTACCTTTTCAATCACAAGATGACAATCTTTTGTCATTGCTTATGTCCCACAGAGAAATCCGTCCATGCGCTCATTCATCCCTACGCTAGTGATTTCATCTACTCTTTTGTGAGCCAACTGAAGGATATTATATTTTATTCTATATTACGACGGCGAGTAGATGACAATTATCGCATACCTAGCTTCCACGTCAATCATTCACATTCATTCAGGCGGTGAACACGGAACAGGCAGGGCCAGAATACAGCGAGGTACGGTGAAGCCAGGCGACTAGCAGATAACTATTACCATTTAGGAGTGCATATAAAAAATGAATACACCCATAGAGTAATAACGTACTTGGGGTAGTGCACAAAAATACCACTGCGGAGCCAAGCCACTAAATAGCCAGTTTGCAGTAATAATCTCCTGACGAACTGAACAAAGGAAAATGGCGGAGGCCACTAGCAGAAACAAGATGGACGTCTACGCACAAGGTCAAACAAAAGTGTTTGACTTCAATAGCGGCTGGGAATAAAGTGGAGGGACTCCCAAGGATTAAAAACACCGGCACCTTAAAAAATCAGGGACCCAGGAAATATAACTACAAGTAGAAGGAAAGCTGGCGGTGACATGACACCCCAAGATAAATACAGGTTATGACATATATGTGTGTGTGTGTGTGTGTGTGTGTGTGTGTGTGAAGTAAGAGAACTAAACCAACGTGGACGAAACGAACTAATCCAATATACATCAAGGTAGTTCCTATCCGATGAGGCATTCATTGAAGTTCAGATTAGACTTGATTCAAATTGTTCAAAACAAGGGGACTTTGTTAATAAGTAAAATGTGTTATTATTTAACAGTGCACGATATATCAACGATGGTCGAGAAATTGATGAATTTTGGTTTCGCAAGATGTTCTGAAGACTATTCACGGTCTGCTGATCCATCGACGATGTGGAGCAAATTATTTAGATGCTGAGGGTATGCTCGTCAAATCAAACGCGGATTTAATCTTCAAAGGCTCAGCACGTAAAATTCAAACTGATTCTTCAATTATTTAATTGTTTTTTGTTGCTCTTATATGGCTAATTCAAGCGATATGTTCTAACAATTACGGACGACCCATCATCAGATCAAGCAGAACACCCATTGTTAGGTAGTAACACAACAGTGAGGTATTTATATGACTAAGGCAAGCATGAGGGGGTGGAGCACAGACAACTGAGGACCTGTGAAGTGTATTAAATACAACAACTCCTCAACGTGTATTTGTACCTGAACAATTATAGGAAATTCATGAAAACACCCAGTTGCTATCAGATTAGATATGCATCAATACACACTCTAAAAACAAATCAAACGCTCTTATGTGGAACGTAGCTCCTGGAGTCTTGTACATATAAGACATGTCAGAGAGACATGTGTTCGTGTTTGCTCGCGACTACTATTGATTATGCCCACAGTACATTTTCGTACGTCAATAGGTAAACAGTGCCACATCGATTAGTTTGTCATTGTTTCAGCGTCATGACAAATACCACATCCAGATAAAACTTTATTGCATCATCTCGCGCATAATGTGTCAATTATTCCTTCATCTGGTTGGTACTGGAATCTCGTTGATGTTATTAAGAAAGATTATTGTTTTGTATCCGTTTCTAAATATAAAAAAAAAATATTTGGTGGGCATGTATATGTTGTCTATAACATGATGCAACTAGTTTATTTGGAAATGTTTCCTAGCGAAGCTTAACTAAAACTATATCAGCGACGTGTTTCCCGGTTACTGTGATTAGATCACAAGGGCGCGATAGTTCCAGAAATTTGGCAATGCAGTTACTAAAATATAGGTTCGCGGTATTTTACAATGAATTTTATGATGATGTAATCTGATTAACAATTTCAAACAGCGTCATCGTTAATAGGTTTATTGATAAGTAGTCGAGCATTGCTGATCTGAAATGGGAACATTGATGATAGTCACCTTCACAGTAGCTAATGCTAACACTGCTGGAAACTATTTTTTACTTATCTTAATTGAGAATAGCTTGTTGCAAATTGTGTTACTAATTGAGCCACTTCATCTATATTGTCTCAAACATAACATACAATTGTAGTATATCCAGTAATGTAAGGTATTTTCCAAATTACAATAAATTACCAGAATCTCAATTATACTCAAAATTAAGACATTGCCAGTGCCACCTGGAAATTTATATGCTATTAATAACATACATGGTTTCCCACATGAGGTTAAGTGGCTGAATGCCCTGTATCTCGTTAGGAAACATTGCTTGGTAAAAAAATTATACATTCTAAATGAGTGAATTTTGTATTTTAAGGGCTTTCTCTCTGTTTAGTAAGCGTGTAATTTCATATAAATTATTGTATCGTATATATTTAACAAAGACATTAGTCAAAGTGGTTAAGGCGTACAGACAAATTATCGATCGATCACATGAAACTACTTCATGGGTTCGGTTCCAAAACCTTAGAAACACAACAGAGCACCTCGCAATGCAATGACAAGAACGATATATACTTAAATGGGTACAGGTGCAACAAGCCTGGGAACTTTCCGAGCCCTAAAAGATGGTGTTCATTTAAAAGAGCCTGGTGTTCACGTCAGAGGGGTGCGTGCTTGATTATAAATTAACAATTGACTCTTGCAACAAAAACAATTTTGAAGAGAGTAACTGTCAAAATCCATTGTAAACCTCTTTGTGTGTCACCAGTGATTTACAGTCTACTAAATCGGTAATCCCGATAGGAAACTACATTTAGTTCAATGACAAAATTGTATTTTCTGCTGGTGTAAAACCGCCACCAGATAGCTCATTCATACGAAAGGTTCATGCAGTAATAGACATGCCCCTGAGATTGTATTGAGCATAGCAAAGGGTAAGAAAAGATTGAAATAGTGTGAGGCGCGGAATATCTTAAATGCGGTAACTGGGATTGACAATGAAACTTAACGTATTTCATATTTTGTGGAGACAACGCCCTTAAATAAACGGGAGAAAGACCGTAGTAACGTCATATCACCATTAAAAATGGGTACAGGTTATTATCAAATTGTTTTACATTAAAAGGTAATATAGCGGAACGCTGCTTCGTCTATTTACCTCTTCTATAACGTGAAAGTGTAAGTGACTGTATATTTGCCCCTATCGTGACGTTTACCATGTGATCCTGTTTTGGCAATAAGATCCACTAGGCATTTTCGTAGGTGGCTTCCTTGTCATCCTGTAATCTTTCATGTACATTCAGATTCTTCGAGGGTCAAACCACTTCGTTCTTTCAGATTTCTCTATCGAAATCGGCAATGACATCCTGACATGAAGATATAATTTGGCCTCTTCCTATTAAATTCTAAAATCATGTTATTTGTGGAAGTGATGAAATTTATTTATTCATATAGCACATCCAAACTATATAGCAGGTCGTCGCAAATAATCATGATACAATATGAATACTTTGGAAAAGTGGGAAAACATTTGAATTGCAATTACTTGTAAAATATTTATTGATTGATCAATATTGTACTCACAGTTACTTGTATTCCATAAATTGACCTATATTTTTGACTGATAAAGATTCAATCAAATTAAATATAGATATGCGTTGTTTGTTAATTTAAGAATTCCATGAACAGCATGAGCAACATCAACATCATTTAAATGTAACACTTGTTTCCTTATATACACTGATAAAGATATACTGATAACTGGTCATGTCCTTCTGATTACCTGTCCATTCGGCTATTTGCGCGTTACTCAAATATGTATGGACAACTGCATATATTACACTGGCGATTTCGATGTATTTTATTCCCGCCATGCGTTGGCTGACAATCCAATGTCTTATAAATAAACATGCTTTTCTAGTATATCTATATCAATAGATGGAAAGTACAATGTATCAAGATTGTATTAAGGACCATGGGAACACATTCGTCCTTACAGAATTACACAGAAAGCAACGCCAGGTATTTAATATAAGTTCCTTTATTCTCATCTTTCACATAACAACAGGGGTACATGTTTAAGTGTCATAAATGTCATCATGCTAATAGCTATTGGGGTAACAAACGGTATCAATATACTTATTTACGTTTAATAAAATCACATTCAGGTTGATACGAATCATATTAGACTTGCTGAACCATGTGCCATAGCATTTATGTTACATTATAAGTGGCATAGTCACCAGTTCCTTTATGGAATAATAATATTGCATCATCAACAACTTCATATGTACTTGACGTTGAAAAGGTATTATTCTATCCTATTAAAAGAAGGTCACAGTTACTATGCTATCTTTGTCCCATAATCATGAACATATTTTATGTTAAAGGCAGTTTGTGAAAACTGATGAAACACCACCACTCTACACTCAAGATAACATAGAGTACTGATTTTACTTAAATAATATTGGCCACATACAATCTTTTCAGTGTCTTGGAAGCAACTGCTGTTTTAATTTTGTACGTATACGTACTTTGATAGTCAATGGTAGCTGCTTTTAAAACATGTTATGTACACAATCTTCAAAATAGACTCATTCTATTAAGTACTACTTTACAAGCAAAAGGTACATGATACACATGTTTCCAATTGCAGTCTTGCTTTGCGGTCTTGTAACAGCTTCCTTTAGTGCTTAACAAATATATCTTTATTATTTTATATTATACAATGTGACATCTCCAATGGATGTCATAGACCTAAACGTGGTCAATGTCACGAGCTATATATCCCCTGTTAGTGTTCATTATGAAATAATTGGGACATCAGCTTGTCTCACGAAATTGTAGAAAATGTCAAAGATCATTGCTGGCAGGTATATATAATTTGTTTTTGTTAGTTTTGTTTTCATGGATATATGTGCTATAATTACATTTTGGGCCTGACCGGTACGTTGCATTGTTCTTTACAAGTAATCCCGATAAACATGTTGTATCTGATGTTCTGTATTATAATTTATTAACAACGTTTGTCTTGTTGACATATGAGAATGTTCTGGAATAGAAAAGTACCTTAAGAGACAGAAAATGAACAGAAAATGAAATTTAAATCAATGTCGTGTACAATTGCTTATTCATTTTATTATGTTCAATTTGTAATTCAGCGAATTTGTTTATTCAAATTATTATTGGACACCTCATTAGAGTGAAATTTTCTTTACTTCAGATAAAGATGCTATTGTTAAATTTATTTGGAAGACACAATTTCTTGACACTATTACATTCAATACCAGAAGCACATTAAATATTCGCTTTGTATTCTAAAGCAATACATTATTTGGTGAATGTTGCAAAACATCTTGGTTGCCCTCATTCCTGACGACTTTTATCATTATTAGTAAGCAGTGTTTCCTTACTTGTGACAAAACTAGACTATTCATTTAGAGTCTGATATTAAAATCAAAATAAACATGATTTATATAATCTGTTTACATAATCGTATATATGGTGGTAGTTTTACCAGTGCCGCTATTACCATATTTTATATACCATTGTGGACACTAGTATTGTTCTATAAATGGGATCGTAAAAAAGGTTTAGATTAGCACATCTGCAGTTATCTTTTTTGCAGAATGTTTATCTCTGTACCATTAATATAGTTAACTCGGAACTGAATGACTAATTACGTGATTCAAAAAGTATGTTTACATTTGAAATATTCTGAAATCATGATGAAATGGAGACTTACAAACAAAAGCTTCAGAAACATTATAAAATATTGTCAACCAGTCAGCAGAGCTTGAGCCTAATTTGACTATGCAGAGACAAATGCATGACATGCAAACAATATATTTGGATTAAATCGATGTATAGCCAAGATCTTTTGAAGAAGTGTTTATATTTGTGTCCACGATTTTCATTTATTCGTCCAGAATTATTGTCCAATGGTAAATAGTGTGTTCAATTGTAAATGTAAGAGTTAGTAGGGGCAAATCTGCTAATGACTGTTTTCCAATTTTACTCATGACAAGAAATGTGTTGAAACACTTTATTTGTGTACGGTTGCATTCTTACATGATTTGAGGTTTACACAATATTTCATAGTATGTAATACACCAATTTACGCTTAATATTTGTAATATTATTGTTAGAAATTCTAAGGATACAAAAATGTGATAATGTCATTTTTAAATATAAACTTTTAATAAAAGCATACATGCAGATGAATGAATTTAAACTTGAGGATAAAGGAGGTGGATAGAGGCACGCGAACAGTAATATCTGAATCACAAGGACTCAAAACCATCCCTTTGGAGTCATCAGGTGGAAACACGTTTGGACCCGTATATTCGATTTTGCCGATATTTCTACACGATGTTAATAACGGATGAGATGATAACGTTTACGGTTATGTTTTAATGACATCGGTCTACAAATGTGGCTGGTATTAATAGCATATTATACAAAGAAAATGTTTTTGACGAAAAAGCTAAAAACGGAGATATATAACAGGCGGATTACGAGGAGGTGATTTGCGAATCAGGCTCTCACCATACTGCCGATCAGAATGGAGTACAACAAAAGCGGAACGTTTCATAAAACAAAGTTTCTTTTCATCTTGATGGTTAAGACTATACTCTTGAAAAATGTAAAATGCAAGAGCTTCAAAGGGTCTTCATTCCGTGACCCACATCATTTGTTATTTAGTATGCATCCCTCACCAACTTACAAATCTAAGAATGCACAATATGACTGGACTTTCCACTTCCCTTCTTCTTATGTATTAATATTTCTTCATAATAATTTTTAATACGTGTTCACTTTTAAAATGAACTGTTTCATGTTTGTAAACACTCATACAAATGCATCTATGCGTCCATTAGAAGACGCGTCAAAGGAACTGATAACAGACCATCATACTATCTATTGGGGAATATATGGGTACAATTATACACAAATCCCGTCGATATTACATACTAAGAAGATTAAACTTCGATCGTATAGTTGTTAATCCAGACGCTTAATAGTTTAACACGTCACATTATTCTAGCTGCTCTGCTTAATAAAGTCACAACGAAGATGCACAATGGTGAAAATGAGAAATATTTCCTAAATCTTGACAACATATGTAACTAACTGGAAGTAATATTGGAGCTTTACGCAAACGTCCCACTGAAACTATACTAGTCCTCCTGATAATATTCTGATACGAAGGTCATATAGCGGTGCCAGTTCGTTTCCATTACAGATTCTAGGAACATGTTTCCGACCCGAATTTCCTTCGAAGAAATGGCTTCACCACCTGGTGAATATATTCTAACACTTACCGCTATGATTATAGTGCTGTGCCTATGAACACCATATTTTTTACAACTTGCTGAGACCAGATAACTAATTTGATGAAAGACACTTAGCGACAGCCGGTAAGAAAGATATCATGTTAAACAGGGTTATTTTAAATTGGACAAACGCTCACACCAGTCGTTGTCATAATGAGAATAAATCACAATGCAGGGCGATATATATATATATATATATATATATATATATATATATATATATATATATATATATATATATGTCCGAGAATGAAGGGTACATTTACCTGTATGAATACATTGCATACAGGAAGAAAGATGAACATGATGTAAATAACTCGATACGTGTTAAAGTTGCAGCGGTCGCCGTATTTCATAAAACACATTTTGTAAAAAATTCTTGAAATGTCCTTTGTCCATAGCAGTGTACCATAAAATGATAGTTTAGATTGTGACATACAGGCTTGTATTGTGTGCCTAATTGCTATCCATTATTGTAGGTTGAAGTTAAAGAAGATGATAACATTTGAACAAGTATTTGGGAAGCCAACATTTATCCATGCATATTTATTTATTTATTTATGTATATGACACCGATATTAACATTTCCGTCTCCCATGAGCAATGTGATATAAATGAAGTAAATTACTTTTTTCACTTAGATAAGGACGATACGATTCGGCCAGAAAGAGGTTTTAGGTATGGTACGTTTGGCATGAAACTCTTTAGCCAAGCTTTCCTGTGTATTTAATTGTTATCAACGTAGCGTAAAGGTAAGCTCCTGCTACTTCAAAAGTCTTTGACAGATTATATTTGAAATCACAGACCCGATTAATATCTCCTATAAGCCACTGACAGTATGTCCAAAGCGAGTTTCAAAAACCTAAACTCGAATAATATTTCAACTCATTCCACAAATGCAAACAACAGCAAGTAAACACGCTGATCAGTCGTTTCCTACATCTCCATTATACTGCTTAACGGTTCATCAATGTGTTGGAGCAGGTTGCAGATGAAGCTTAGTTATTCTCTGAATGGGTTTGATAGGTGTGATAGAATTTACGGTATTCAAAAACTGGGCAATTGAATACACCAATTAAGGAATAATTCCTGATCAACTTTATTCTCTAAACATGTCCTGTCATTGCTTTCGCAATATTAGCATAATAGTATTTTTAAATTAGTTCCACCATTGATTCCAGAAAAGGCTTGGTAGTTACAAAAAAACTGATTAACCACGACATTGACCTTGACCTTGTTTTACTGAGTATGATGCTATATTGACTGAATGGAAAGGAAACAAAATTGCAAGAAGATTTCAGATTCAAATGACCTAATACAAAAAGTCGCTAATTAACACACATGACTCATCATATTGCATTATATACGTAACATATTTAAAATAAGACCATTTGAAAATGCTTTATCGTTATTCGGTTGCTTTTTCCTCAACCTGTAGCAATTATAAATAATGTGCTAAATTGTTCTTCAAATAAGTGCATAAAAACAGTAATCCGGATATCTAATCAGTCCTATAAGAAGTTTGATTCCAATATAGGTCTTCTAGAATGAAACTTTGAAGTACTTCAGTGAGATGAAGACTTGCTGAACAATAATGAACATTTGTCAATCTAGGTACAACTATTCTCTAAATGAGCATACTTTTCATATATATATTCACATTTTCTTGTTTTGCTATATCTGACATATTTTTGGCACAATTCTTAAACATCTCAATTAATATGAGGTAACTGAGTTTATCGTAAATATTGATCAAATCGTATTGGCTGAGCACCACCTACTAATTTTTGTTATTTTCCATTGCTTTGTAACACCACCATCGGTACCAGCTGATCAATCTTTGAAGCATATACCTTGCCTATAACATATCCAGCCACTTGTTGTGCAGGCAGTGAAGTGTAGAGCTTTGCCATTAAAATGTGTAAGTGTTTATAGCAAAATCCAAGTATCGTTTGGTCATTAGCACGGGAATAGTTTCATCAATTATATATTACTTAAAAAAAATAATAACCAATGGTCAAACTCTCTCTTACTCAAGCTCTCCCTATCTCTCTGCATTTTCATTTGGTATATTGTAGTTTTGTCTGACTTTGGAATGACATGTCATTTTCAATCTAACGTACCAATCAAATCCAAAGAACTTTTCTCTAATATTTCTCGTCAAATACAATTAGTTTCCTAACGATTCGATTAATTTCTGGCTTTTTCAAAGGAATCTTTGCTTCGGAATAATCACTACTGTGTGCTATCAACGTACGAAATACAAAGCAATTTCCGGTAGCCAATTAAGTTAACTTTCAATGACATCGTAATATCCCAAAATATACTGCAATTTATGATCTAAAAGTTTAAGAAAATGAACAAGAGAAAAAAAAACAAGTGGATGGAAACATTAATATTTGTATTTAGTTATGAAATGAAGTTATAAAGGACGCAAAATATTTTGAATTAAATTTTAAAAAATCATTATTCATGTTCTATCACGCGTTTAGTATATAATCTTTCGAATGAACTCCAGTTTTGGATATATCTATTTGCTAAAAGTCTCGAATGATCTGATATGCCATCTATGATGATGAATACCGATGATATAATCCATAATATAAGTTTGACCGGAAACATTACCGCTATCGTTTAACCGGCTTGACTTAGCTCTTTCGTTTTTACGCTAACTTTCATAATATATGTTCTACTTGTCTATCTTTGTCTACATTAATGTGTTTCTTCCTGCATTGGTTGTTCATTTCGTATGCATATATTCATATTATTGTTTTCAAAACGAGAACAATTATCATTTGCATCTGCTGTCGTTTTCCACTGTTAAGACGTCCCTTGTTTTTGCATAAACCGCCATCACGAGATTGCCCGTCTACCCGCTTATTATATGATTTAACCTTATTAATTTCTTTAAACGACAACACATCTCCTCTTCATACTACAATGTGCTAAGGACTGTTCTAATTGGGAATACATTCATCTTTACTTAAATGTAAACGGAAGCGAAAAAAACGCTGTTTCCAAAGATGACTGGCGTAGAACTGGAATAAAAATTCCAATTATCTCCATTTCACCCTTTCCAGATACACAAGTGCAAAATTGGGCCGTTAATTGTAGCAACAAGGTGTATACGTAACCTGTTCTGTCAACTGTCTCAGAGATACCATTCCGTATTGCATTATTAAACGCCGAATCAGTAGGACCACCTTAAAAGCTCACCTACATAGTTAGTTGTATCAACGACCAAAATATCGACGTCTTCTTTCTGACAGAAACATCACTAAAAACATCAGTCGATATGTACAAGTGAGCGGATTTAACACCCAGCGTTTACTCTATCAAGGCGTTCCCCGGCCACTCTCGCGGAGGTGGAAATGCTGTCATAACAAAGAATTCTTTTAATTCCTGTCACACATCGTTTGAACTAGTCCAAACACACTCACATTGGAACAAAGGTTAGACCATTTTTTTCTGTTTCTACCGCCCTCCTCCTAGTCAAAACAATAAGCTGTGTGAATCTATCATTTTGGAGGAGTTTCCGAATCTTATGGAGTAGGGATATTCGATAGATGGTAATTTGATTATTCTTGGAGATTTAAAATTTCACTTTGACTGCCCCAGAAACTCATGCATTTCAAAAATTCTTGATTCCGTTAATGCTTTCAACCTTAAACTGTCAGTTAATCAACCCACCCATAAACATGGTCACATTTTAGACAGGATTCCTCATAGACCTGATGGTAATATTCTGCAATCCACCCTTGCATCCCACGGAATTGCACCAGATCACCTCTGCATTATATGCCATATTGACGTAGCAGTCACTTAACCTACACTTTTACTTGCTACTAAACAATCCTCTGTATAATAAAGAGAACCAAATTAATGCAAGGCATGTAGGAAAACCTTACCTCCTTCAACAGAATAACTTTATAGCTGCATGCGTTCATTGCTTCAAAAAACCATGAAACAGCCATCAATTTCACATGATCAATACAAATAGCAGCGTTAGGGAAAAATTCGCAGAGCTAAAAGACATCGCCGTAAAAAAGAGGTTTTGGCTTTCAAGACATACTATTCATCAACAAGTCTATGTAGCCGCTAAGAATAACATCACAAGCATTGTCCATGTAGCCAATTTATCCCACTACAGTACCAAGATCGCGGAGAGTTCCAGCTGCAAAGAGCTCTTCGCAAAAACTAACAAACTAATGTCAAGGACCAAACGTACACCACTTCCAACTACCTTCTATCCAGTAGACCTTCCGGACATATTTGCAAAATGCTTTTGTGACAAAATAAAAGCCATTAGAGATACACTTGACAACACAATTTTAATTGACTCGTTGTCACCATACATTACGATACCGAATTTCAGCGACAACCTTTATGAGCATTTAAACCTGCCTCAATGGATATATTATGGAAACCGTGATAAAGAATGCACCAAAGTCACCTGAACTTGATCAAATTCCAACATCACTGCTGATTGAGTGCTGAGACCCAATATTGTCTTCACTAACTGATGTTATTAATATCTCTCTCTCTTTTCCTGGGAATTCCCATCATTTTTCCAAACTGCCATCGTAAAGCCTCTGCTGAAGATAACAACACTTGACCATAACGATTTAGAGAACTACCGCCCAGTTTATAATCTCCAGTTCATATAAAGAAATCTTATAAAACGTTGTTCTAATCTAAACCAATTTTGAGACGTTTTCAATGTTTTATGAACATATGACAGTTGTAGAGTTTGGAGTATATAATCGGGGTGATAAGGCCGAGCATGGTCGGTATATCAGTTTGTATTTGCTCTATAATGTGACCTGCGTTGATCTGCAAATATATGGACTGATTGTGGGAATATACGTTTGTCCAAGGTCTTCGGATGAAAATTATGATGTTGACACCTGCTTTATGTGGATATCTTATGTATGTGTTTCTGCTAAGATTGCCTTAGGTGCTGTGACTGTATCTTATGAAAATAGTCCTATATAGGATACGTGGCAATAGTTAGTCAGTGAAATTGTTGATCAGCAGTAGCGTTAAGTGACCGAACATTACATTATACATACAACTGGCTTCCTCCTGGCTGTAGTGAAATTATATTTAGGTGAGTTTTACTTGTATTCGTTGACGCAAACAATCGATGAATGATTTCAATCATACCAAACTGAATGTATCAATGTTTCTACGCACGTTAAAATTGATAAAAATATTTAATCCATTGCACATACTTTAAACGTTACATGTATTTACGTTTAAACAAAATATATACACAGTTGGCAGAAACAGCTATTGGAAGTTATCCAGAACATCAATGCGAGTAGCTACCTTTGGGATAGGTTTTAATTTTGAATATTGACTGCATAAACAACGTTTCATGGGTGGATGGTTTTAGCTACACGAATAGTTTAATATATATCCTACTTACTATGACAATGCATTCACCAAAGTAATTGATGATGCAATTTAGTTATATGTTTTGCAATATCAGTTCAAATATGCTTTCAAAACGTCGAAAGAAAAACAAAAATACAACCCAGTAACAAAATCAGCAGCTGAGGGGGTGAACCCTACAAATTTTACAGACGTCGATTCGGCAAACTGAGGCTTCCTCGAAAAGCGTAAAAAAGGCGTCGATTAGGCTTACTAACGCTTGTTCGTCGACGCCAACGTCGTTGTCATTCACCCCCTTTGTTGCTATGGGTTAACCGAATTTTTTATCAAGTCCGACACGATATCGCGTCCGAGGGTCTGATAAATTTATTGTTACAAATCCGTGTGGGACTGACTGAGCGTGACTAAAGAAATTTCTAAATTGATTAAAATCCATATCGCTGCACCAAGTTAACCAAATATTTCGTAGTGTATGGTTGCCAACTCCGTTAAACATGCATAACAAATTGCAGTTATCTCTGATCACTTTTGGTATTTGAGTGTATTGTTGAGTGGCGTATATCACGTCGGTTTTTTTTATGTCTACCTCTGGAAAATATCCTGGCAGGGTTCTTTTGATTGTCTAACATCACATCATCGTATACGACTAAATTGTTAAAACTTCCATCGATATCATCAATGCTCGGTGCGTCCTCGATATCGGTTATAAATCTAATAACACCACCCTTGTTGACAATCTCTACAGCTCTTTCGCAATCATCGTCGTATGCGACACTTCCATCGGTATTTGCTTCCTCGATCTCGGTTATAAGCTCGCTGGCCTGCTCCATGGCTCTTTCGTTGTAGTCTTTTAATACCCGGTAACATCGCTGATCGTGTACGATCGGTACCACCAATTACAACTTGTCCCATTTCATCCATCTTATTACCATATCAATTAACAACTGTGTTTTACCTCTCCCTGAAGGTCCAATGATAATCATTCGAATAGAGTTTGGTAACAGATCATGATAGTTTAGGGGTTCTGGTTCTATCGTTGATGAATAATCAATTACATTCATATCCATATAACATGAATATATTATGGATCTATATTGTGTGAAGTGTAAGAAGCGTACTGGCACAAACGACTTGATGACGATTACAACTAAAAATAACCGACCAATATTTTCTGGTAAGTGTGTAAAATGTAGTACAAAGAAATTTAGATTTGTTTCCCTTGATAAATCAAAGCGATTAAGATAAACGATGAGGTGATATTGCGGCCAAATTAGTAAAACTCCCAGGGTCACCATGGGCAAAGTATCCAGGAGAAAAACACCTTCCAGGATATAGTTATTGTGGACCCTGGACTTGATTCGATATCAGACACGATGATCAAAACCAACCTCGACAGGGTGCATATCCAATAAACGCCATTGATAAGGCGTGTGATGTTCATGATGTTGCTTATAAAAGCAGTAATTTGCAACATAGACATATCGCAGATGTGAAATTATTTCATGCATAGAATTCTATCACTGATAAATCTTTCAAAGAAAAGTTGGCTTCATGGTTAGTAAAATCAGCGATGAAAGGTAAATTGATGTTAGGTGCCGGTAATTAATAACAACATGGAATCTATTTATTATTCTCCAAGAGGATACTGGAATGGTAAAGCAGCAATTGGTAAACTCGCTAGCGCCGCGAAGGTGAAATATACCACTGCAGCGGATTGGTTATCCAAACAGGCGATGTGGCAAACTTATCTGCCATTTATTTATCTAAAACAACTCTTTGAAGCTGATTTATTCTTCGTACTCTGGTCACTGCGAGATAAACTGTATAGTCGCTGCGTATCCTAGCTTCCATGGGGATTTATCAGCGCGTAATGTATCTTCGACGACGCTGGTATCAAATAACACAATATCATTTAAGACTAGATTCTGCTTTTCACTCTGTCCTGGATTATAAACATCGATATTCTGTTTTCGTGTATCCGAAGGCCTATAACACGGTGTTGGAAGCGTTGCAAATTTTTCTTTAAGCAATTCAAAAAACTTCATCTGAAGTATATTTCTGACTATTTTTCTACTCGCTACTATCAAATCGTTTGGTCTCCACGTTTCCCAAAAATCATTCATGGGAGTTTCTGAAATTATTTCACGCGCTATCTCACATAGGATTCTCTCCGGTTGTAATCTGATTAGTTTTTTGAACTCGCGTAATTGTTCATGAAGTGCTCTATGATCAGTACTAATTTCTTCATAATAGTATACAAAATTCTTTAGCCCAACATGTGGGGATAAACCGACAAATGGTGGTGGTTGGCCATGATCGCCGCACATTATTACTTTTGTGTTCGCGTGCAATAACCAATCAAGAAATGTTTGTAATACATCTAATGACACCGTGCATATTTCATTCCGAATTATGACTTCAGGAATTAATTTCTCACCCATTCGATCAGGAGTCCATTCCTCACCTTTCCATCGAAAAAAACTGTGATAAGTACAAGCATTAATTCCTCGTTATTTCATCTATCTGGCAAGTCTGTGTGTTGGTGTTAGTACAATCGTGTTTGATTTGGAAACGCTAGCGTGAAAATCCGTAGGATTTTTCACACGAAATAATTCAATCGCACGAGTCGTCTTTCCTGACCCGCCACAACCGTTTAAATAAACTGTTTTATATCTGCATATTGGATCAGATATCGGAGGTGCATTAGATAGTTCTGATATCTGATTATTTTTCAAGTATTTATTTTCAATTGTAACATCTGGTGATTTGGAATAATCACACGGTATTTCCCGTTTAATTCTCCATTATCCCCAACTTTCGTCAAAATTAGTAAATTCAGCTACTGCGTTGCTGTGTTTCATGTCTATGTAAAATGAATCAGTGGCGACTCTAACTGCGGTGTCAGGAAATCTATTTATCATCGAAAATAAATTGATGGAAGCATAAGCCAGCATAGATGCCCTTAAATGTGTATACTGAAGACTGTATCCATCGTTGTAAGTAACAATTGTACTCAGTTTGGTTACATCGTACAAGAAAGCGTCTTTACGAGTTACATATATACCCTTAGATGTTACATACGCGATTATAAAATCGTATTCAACGCTATCCATAAACAACCGTGAAGAATATCTTGTATTGTCGTGTTTGCCACCCGCAGTAAACTTTCCAATTATTCTTCTACCGAGATATAATGCGTCTTTGTTTCTGATTTCAAATAACTGTTTGGACCGATTCATGATATATTCTTCATCGAGATCAGGGAATAGTTTTTTGTTTTCGCTGATTATACTATCTATATTGGGTTGTGGTAACCAGACCTCGGTCTGCGCGTGATGTGTTATAATTGCTTCACCGACAATCAGCGATATCAGCATGCTACAATCGATCATATACCGTAACAGCAATATTGGCATCCAATGTTTCACAGACATGTGTCTACTAATCCAAATATAACAAAACGGATGAAGTCCTTTAACCAATTCAAATGATACCACACGAGCGAATCCGGTTAAATCAAAATAGGGTAGTGGTCCATTAATAGCAACACGGGCCATCTCATGGATGGGATGTACAAATCGCTTGAAGTACTTAGCACATTCTCCGTACCCAAGAAAACTCCCGGGATAACATGCGACTATATCAACCGAAATAATAGTTTCAGGGTTGTATTTTGTATTCCATAATCCGCCGTGGTTATATTCATTGCAGCTTGATTTGATGTCTGTGAGAAATTCAGCTCGCGTTTTTTCCACATATATTTCTTTCTCGCGAAGTGAGCTGCAACCGCGGGAAGTTCACTGTTGAAAAACTACTAGCTAGTTTTTTCATCGCGTCATGGAGGGCTTCAGTGCGGTATAATTCGCCATTGGGTCTTACAAATTGATCGAATCTACTCTCGGAGTTTTCAAAACTGTGAAGTAACCACACTGACACAGGATCGTTTTTACTCAATTGGTAAATAAAATCACATAATTTTTGCTCGGAGAATTCTGGAGAGAACACCACGGGTATGCATTTTATTGTTCGTGTTCGCGGAAATATTGTTACTGCAGATGTCCATGCGTGTTCGTTATGATCAATAATTTTGATTGGATCTCCATTTGAATTATATCTTGATTCGTGTAATATCTCGCCGGTTATCGTCGCTACGGTTATTGGGAATTTTAATGATGTTTATAATCTGGCTATATCGTGAATTGATGCACCGTTGTTCCTAACTGTTAATTCCCATTCAATTATTTTTTTGCGTCTTAGATCGGTCAATTTGTTTCCACGCAGCGCATATGTGAAGTGTTCTATTATTCATTCTGCTACACAATTCACTCTTGACGAAGTCAGCGGTAATAGTTTCATGGGTTTGTGTCTCAGTTGTAGTGGTAAACGATACAGAGAGCTGAAGCGTTAATATGATAAACGAACTAAGAATTCCATCAATGACTCTACCTCTGAACGTGTCAAAATCATAAGAACTCCTCAAGACTACATTGATAGATTCCAAAGTAATAATTCAACCAAACAATGAATTAGACAAATAATATTATAATATATAAATGAACCAAGAATTCCAACCACATCCTGTGATTACAAACTATGAAGCGTCTCGTGGTGTTATTATCAGACACTGCAGACTGAGAAAACCAGTCTGTGTTGTGAATAAACTTGGATATCTTATGTTTACCGGTGGAAAGAACAAGTATTATTGTCATCGATTCGTCTTCGAGGTGTTTAATGGATTGATCAAGGATAGTTTTGTTATCGATCGCATCGATTCCAATCCTAAGAACAATTCTTTATCAAATCTACAAGCTGTTACACAAAGTGAGAATTTAAAACGAAGAAAGACTGGGAAAAATGCAAACTGTATAAAATCCTTTGATATTGAAAATAACTAACAAAAAATATTCCAATCAATAGCGGAGGCTGGTAGATATTTTTATATTTGTAGACCCTCAGTACGATTTATTGCAGAGGGAATTTATCGATCAGCTATTTCAAAAAGGACTGGACAAAGGATTCAATTTTTGTATGTCTGAATCATGTTTTTGCATTATTCTATATAACACCAACGGCCTATGAAAGTATGGTTGTTTCGGTTATGTCCTGTGCTGTCCCTTGTCAACTGATCCTTGTTACAACAGTAAATAACGGGACAAAATTACTGACGTCGCTACAGAAAATAAGTGATTCACAAATGGAATTCTGGATTCTATTAATGAAGGTGTATTGTTTTGGTAAGACATATTTTGTTATTCATAACACTGAATTCTATGTCTTTAATGTCCGACTTAATTTGTTTACAGTTTAAACTATCTGATAATTGAAATTCATGACTCTTCAAACTTAAAATTTCAGCTATAATCTCATTGATATCTTTAGAATTCATATCGTATATAATAAGAAATGTTTCTGATAAGGCATTGATATATTTTTCAAAGATATTGGGTCAATTTTGACAGTTTTTTTAATGATGATTATGAACATGTTCTAACATTGAATGAATGCTTTACACATCGTAGCTCCATAACGACCATGCGCAAGGAAAAACGAACAACCACTTATTGTTTGAGGTTGGCACTATGTCCTTTGTCCAAAGCTATGACAGTTATGACCGCATTCCACGACTGCAATCAAATGTCATTATATTGTTTTAAACAAACCCAATTATATAACTCATTATTATTCATTTGATAAAATTGTAGTTATCTAGAGTTGTATGCTCTTCTCATGATTTAGTAACATCTCTTAAGCGGAGCTTTGATTTTGCCAACGTTTGTTTAATTACTTTACTCACCTTTTTCTCCATATGTTCCATTCTTTTTGCTAAATTTGCTGATTCTGCTTCACTAACATTGGAGGAGATGTGTTCCAATCTCATGGTAATAATAATAATAAAAATATTAATAATATATTAATAATATAAAAAAAATTACTAATAATACAAATACTAATAATAACAACAATGATAATTAGTGCAATAAAAATACAAATAATATTAACACAATATTACTAGTACTAATATTTCTTCTTCTACTGGACAAAAAACAATTATTAAAAAAAAATGTTGTTTGCTCGAGCTCTGATATGAAGGACCTGGCATCCAAACTGGAATCAATCTACATGCATGCATAGTTGTACACCTAGCCAACACATGGGATCAGAATAAATAAATATATATATATATATATATATATATATATATATATATATATATATATATATATATATATATATATATATATAACTTTGATCATTATGTCTAGTCAATTATCAAGCAAATCTGGTAAAGGTTTTTGAAACATGACCACCACTGTACAAGATTTGATTGATATGATAAATGTGTGTATAATTTGGAAAAGTAACAAAAATGAATATAACATTATTGGTATCACAATAAAATGATATTCATTTGTGTAAATAGATAAGGTAATCTAATACTTGCAAATGTTATCCTCAAGTGTAATTGGAGTACATAAATTTAATGATTCATTAAACTCACATGTTTTTGATCGAAGCAGACTTAGATATTAAACGAGAGAAATGAAATGAGTTCTGGCTGAATTAACTAATATATCATCGTTAATAAATCGTAAATACTTGGCGTACAAACCATGTGGATGATCATCACTAGCTTGGGTCCAAGTTCTCTGTGCACAGAGAATATGTGCAATAGTCGCATGTAAAAAACCTAATCAGGTTAACTCCGTGGATTATATGACAAGTTACAGTTACTTGTTTATTATCGAAAATCCTCAGAATCATTCCACATAAAAACAAAAATAAGGTGACGATATGTAAGAAATTTCAGCCATCCCTTATGTAATTAGACTATTTCCTCTTCCAGCCCATTGACGGTGTCCAACGGACCTATTATATATATAGGTGTTATAGTGCACCATAAGTATCACCATGAGAAATATATGTGAATTTTATAAACAAGAAGTGGATTTTTAACATTCTTCTGTTACTAAATACTTTTATAATATGCAAATACCTATTACAACCTTCAGTGTTCGAGGTGGATTAATTTCGATGCTTGAATTAGTAGGATATGTAATGAACATCTATATAGCATGCTTAAGTTATGTCCGAAAATGAGGATTAGAACACAGTAACAGAAAACTCCATAGCTGTGTTTGATAATAACCGAAAAATTAAAAATGGTATTCTCTTTTTAAAAATATTCGCGTGCGAGTTCAAACACACATTCGTTGATACAATGACTGGTGGACTAAACATAAACGGGAATAAAATAGCCCTACTTAGAGATCCAGTATCCAATAAGGATGCAGCACACCAAAAATTATGTAGATGTTAACTACAGCACCGTAGACAACAAACAGTCAACGCTACGGACCGAGGAAGATGTTCATGTAAATGCGTTTGCGTTTGCAAATCTCTGTAGAAATGTTAGAAAAATTGCTGAAATTTTTATAGTTTTTTTTTGGTTGACTGCTGGTTAGAAACTTTACGATATCAAGCAGGCATTGAAGAAACACAGAATAATACTATTAACTATTTTCCTGCTATCGCTGAAAGACATAAAAATATTAAAATACCACATAAACAAAATTTCAATGGCATATACTCGTATCAACAGGGATGTTCCACATTGGAAACCTCATGAAAACAATGTTAAAGTTGATTAATCATGTAAAGAAGAAACAATACAGCTTTTCATGGTTCCCATGGCAAAATATACAAGAAATTTAACATATTTGTATACGTATGCAATTTGCACCATATCCAGTTAGTGTGGGTGATGTTAAATACATAAATAAGTGTTATTGGCATCCATTGAAATTATGTTGTCAAGCTTATACCTAATGGGTTTTACTTTGTCACGGAAGAACTTTGCAAATAGGTCCGGAAGGTCAACTTCAGAGGAGTTAGTGGGAGGTTTTGTACATTTGTTCCATGACATTAGTTTAGTAGTTTTCTCGAAGATCTCTTTGCAACTGGAACTTTTCGTGATCATAGTACTCTAGTCGAATAATTTGGATGAATGGACTGTGTGTTACGTTCTTTGTTGCGGCTTCATAGATTTGTTTATGAATAGCGAGTCTTATCGAATGATAATGCATCTCATTTTTACGACAGTGTTCTGTAAGCAGTGAAAACCTGGTCCCTAATACTGCTATGGTATGGAGAATTCTTTTTAATTGGTACTCTACACTTGCTGGCTAAGGTTTGTTTTTCAAGCAGTGAACGCAGTCAGTTATCGAATTCTTCTGATGTAGGAAGTAAGAAAGTTGTTACGTTTAATGGATGTCATACATTAGTTAGGTACTATGTATGATACAGAGGGTTCTCTTAGTAGCAAATACAGGTTGAAGATTAGGGACTGATACGTCCAGATGGCACATAACGCAGAAGAGATATAATGCACTTTTGTGGGATACAAGGGTGAATTGCAGAACATTATCATCAGGTCTGTGCAGAATCCAGTCAAAATTGTGACCAAGTTTATGGGTGGGTTGGTTAAATGACTGTTTAAGGTTGAAAGCATGTATTGTTTTCCAGGACAGTCAAAGTGAAAGTTGAAATCTTTAAGAATAGTTAGGTTGCCACCTATACAATTTGCTTACTCCAGAAGATTCGGAAAAGGCTCCAAAAAGAGATTCATTCAGCACGTTTTTTAGAAGGAGGAGGGTGATATAAATTTAAGGATATGTTGTCTTTAAGACATTTTAATCATGGAAATCTGTGTGATGACCGCAATTTCGCCTACGCGAGTTGACGAGGAAACGGCTTAATGAAGTAGTAGATTCGTGTTAAATCCGCGCACATAGGCTCATTGCCAGAGCTCACTTGTACTTAAATGATATGTGATAAGTACATGACATTACTACTCTCTCTTGCATTTATATCCCTAACTAAATTCGAATTGTCTTAATAATTCGATCACTCTAGTTGTTTTACCGCAACCACCAGGTCAATTTAGATTCAGGTTTTATGTCTGGAAACTGGATCGGATACAGATAGGGCATGTCATAATTCTAATATGTGATTGTACTATAAGTGGCATCTGCGGATTTCGTATAATTAAAACACTTTTGTTCTTTTATTCTCATCGAACCCAAGGTGCACCAGCTTTGCTAAGACCAGGGAATATTTCTGGATATTTGTTTCCGATATTAAATGTTTCTGCTGCAACTCTGACTGCTGTGTCAGGGAATCTATTTATCATACATAGCAAGTTTATAAAAAAAAACATTAGTGAGTATGGATGATCTTAGATGTGTATATTGCGGTGAGACGTCATCGATATAGCGAACAATTGTTACTAATCTAGTGCCGTTAGACAAGTAAGTATTTGCTCGACCTAGAAATATGTTTGACGTTGCATCTGTGCTTATAAAATGGTATTCAGCATCAACTAAATTGAATCAGAAATAATAATACTTATAATGATGTGCTCCACCTTGAGTACATATCCCGATGATTATTATACCTATATCCTTTGCGGCTTTATCGTCATCGTTCGGTAAAAAAAAAACTTCGGTTTGATTCCAGTACGATATACTGTTCCCTCTTGCAGCGTGGGCAGCAACTGCAGTAACAATGACACAGTTGCTGTGCAACGCATTTCGTGGAGAGATTCTGACAGGTATATTTGACCTAGAGCAAACAATTTGATCATATTTTTGCATCATTGGAACTTTTAAATATCCAGACTAATACAGGATCGTTTCAACTTATTTGGTGAATACAAACAAACATACTTTAGCCAAACTGGCTAAAATAGGACAGTTCCATCTCGTGGAAATATTGTTTCTACGTTAGTCCACGCGTGCGCATTATGATCAATATTTTGAAAGGGAACTCCGTAGACGTATTCCTTGATTCTCTGGTTAACGTTGTAACTATTATTTGAAATTGTAATATCCTCCCTAACTCGTCAACATCATTTATAGTAGTTACAGTATCTTGAACCGATTTTATACCAGGTTAAACAGACAATGGTGTATGTACTGAAACGTGTTCTAACCGCGGCTTAAAACCTCTGTTATTGAGATGTCACTGAACCGGATACAGTATAAATTAAAAATTTCAAGTTAAATAAATGATCGGACGAAGGTATCTGGGGGTCTGTATTGCTACGAAAATAGAATAGATCGCTATCTATGCTGATATCTTTCTATACCACTTCCTTTGAACT
This sequence comes from Unio pictorum, assembly GCA_030141615.1. Classification (NCBI taxonomy): domain Eukaryota; kingdom Metazoa; phylum Mollusca; class Bivalvia; order Unionida; family Unionidae; genus Unio; species Unio pictorum. The sequence goes on from JARLTB010000251.1 coordinate 8,766,367, forward strand.
AAACATTTTTCCATTGAATACAATTAGTTTCTAATCATGGAAAATCTGGGATTTTTTGGTGTGATAACCTTACGTGCTTTTGATCGTGAGGTGAGTACAAAGTTAAGATTTCCCCATTACTCATGGTTTTGACACTACACTTCATCGACGAACACTCGCTAAATACGATGGACCTAAGTCATTATAGCATTGTTTTGTCACATGAAGCATTAAGTTTAATCAAAAACCTTCTATAGGCATTATTTGTTTGTGACATGCAATGTTACGTGATAATATTCAATTAGACAACAACTTGCCTTAATTATGTAATTGGTAGGTGGACTACAGCAAAATATCTGCAAGAAGATTATTCTAATCTCACAGGAGTTAGACACGCCATGGCAGGTTATATATTGACTTAAACACTTTGGGAAACAGAACTTGATTAAGCTACTGTGCTTCTAAATCGTTTGGGCCTTTTTAATGTGATTCATAATTGAAATATAAGTTGGTCCAGTTATATATAAATATATATATATATATATATATATATATATATATATATATATATATATCTGCATTTTAAAATTATTATTAAATAAGTTACGTAGTAGAGTGGGTGAACAGACCGAAACTATTTCAGAGAAACTAATATATAACAGTTTCGGTTTCGTACGATGTGCCTATTTGTCAATCAGGGGATGAACAGACCATGTTTAAATCCTCTACACAAAGATGAGATCTCGTCTATTTGGATACCCCACCGAAACACAGAGGTATTTCTTTTCGAGCCTTGGAGTTTAACCGAACATTTTATCAAGTCCGATACGATATCTGGATATAGGATCATGCAAATTTATAGTTATAAATCCATGCGGGTTTGATATAGCAACATTAAAGAAATTTCTAAAATGAACTATATCCATATCTCCGCTGCACCAGGTCTGGTGAATATTTATAAGTGAGTGTCAACTACATTAAACACAGAAAGAATATTACACTTATCCCTCATCATTTTTGGTATTTGTTCATATCTCTGAGTAACATAAATCACATCCGTATTTTTATGTCTACATCTAAAAAAATATCATGACAGGATTGGCTTGTTTATCCAACATCACATCATCATATACGACTAAATTATTAATACTTCCATCAATAGAATCAACACTCGGTGCTTCTTCAATATCAGTGACAAAATCAATAAGATCTTCATCGTTTAACGATTTCGCGTTCTCTTTAAAATCCTTTAGTACATCGTAACATCGCTGATCATCTACAGATGTTGCTACCAAATACAATGTTGGTCCATTTTAACCAACTCATTATAAGATTAAGTAACAACTGCGTCTTGCCACTTCGAGATGGTTCCCTGATAGTCATGCGAATATAATTTGGTAGCGCTGCAGGACGCTTAACAAATGTTCGTGTTTTTTGTAGCAGAAAACTTCATGTAATTATACATAATTATGGATCTATATTGTGTTAAATGTAAGACGCGATCTAGCACAAACGACTTAACAACAATTAAAGCAAGCAATAACAGATCAGCACTTGCCGGTAAGTGTGTACAATGTGGTACAAAAACATTAGATTTATTTCTATGAAATAGGTTAATGGTTTTAAAATAAAATGAGGATGTGATATTGCAGATATTGCAGCATAATTTATATAACTCCCAGAGGCTCCTTTGTGTAAATACCCAGGAGAAAAAAAACATCTTCAAGGATATAAGTACTGCGGTACTGGAACCAGACTCGAAATCCGACTTGATAGCCTAGACCAACCAAGACTATCCAAACATTCGATAAACGCTATTGATAAGGAGTATCATGCTCATGATGTTGCTTATAAACAAAGCAATCTGCTACATAGACATATCGCAGATTTGAAATTGATTCATGCGTTAAGTTATATTACGAATAAATCTTTCAAGGAATCATTTGCTAACTGTTTAGTAGGATCTGCGATGAAAGGTACAATAGTATTAAATGATGTAATTAATATTATTATGTAATCTTTTAATTATTTCCCAAGAGGATAATGGAGAAGTAAATCAGCTATTATTATACTCGTCAGCGGGGCAAAAGGGTCAAACGAGTTACTGCAGCATACTGGTTATCAACACAAGCGATATGGCAGATTTATGTATAACCACCTAAACAAATTCACTTAGCACATTTTGATGTCGTCGTTCCAGATGAAGTTGTGCTGATATATTATTTCTGCTGCATTATACTGCCAATACAAGGACATACAATAAGGCATTAACTATAGTTGATGTTGCGAGTAGAGACAAGAAAGCTGAACCATTGTTGAGCAAGGGAACATCAGAGGTAGCTTCTGCATTTGAACTAATTTATCGACGAAAATCTTTACAGAGGTTCAATATATTAAACGTTGATCCTGTCATGGAATTTAAGATGTAATGTTATAATTAATGAAGCATCATTATGTCAGCATCAGACGAGGACATACTGTAATACACGGCGATCAGTCAATTTCTGAGAGGTTATTTGGATATTAATATGCCAGAGAATGTATCGAGGATACACGACCAAGTGAATGCGTTGCAAGATTACATGGTGTTATAACTGTACTAAATAACATAAGTACTTGAACAAACAATTTGAAACATATTACCGCTATCCATACAAAACGTATATACCCGAACAAAATACACACAATGATTTTTCAAAACAGCAAATACTCTGTAATGTCACTGTAAGATGTATATGAACCAGGTGAACTTAAAGGTGGTATAAAAGAGCTACTGGTCTTATTTGGAGTGTCACGTTGCATAAAATATCTAATATAACAAGATCCACTTGTAGACCCGAAATCTACAGATTATATTCAACTGCTCCTCACCATGGATTTACACGTCAACAGTTGCAAGTGATACCCGAGGATACACAATTACCGCCACAATCACTTAACTAGCACTTCTGCGTCTCTTACACTCTAGACAGGTCAGCATAACAGTGTAGTCAGTGTATGACTGAGATTCCAGTAAATTGGAGATACTTTTTTCCAAATCCTTGTCTTTAGACCAACACCATGGCATGATACAAATAGAGCTTGCACATTGAGTATTATGTTGTTGTTTCAGCATTATTATACATTTATAAATTTAAAATCAATTTCAAATTCTCTAATTAGTTTTCTTGTCACAATGTTGATAACCAGCGAGATTTGTTTTCATCTTATTTTATTATCGCTGGCAATATCGGTGATTGTGGTTTCATTAGAATCTAAAACAACTCTACGAAGTTGACCTATTCTTCTAACTCGTAACACTTCAAGATTAACTCTTACCACTCGATGCGATTATCTACGATCCAAAAAACTATCAGAGATGTTTATACCTTGAGATGAGTGTATCGTCATTGCGTATCCTAACATCCAGGGAGATTTGCCAGCGCCCAATGCATCTTCGACGACATTGGTATCGACCAAAAAATATCATTTAACACGAGAGTTTCTTTATGTCTGTTAAGGAATATCAACTTAAATATTCTGACTGCGTGAATCAGCTGGTCTATAACACAATGACACTAGAAGTGTTACAAATTTTTCTTTATGAAATTGAAACAATCGCCTTTGAAGTGTGTCTCTGAATATCTTTCTACTTGCATTTATCAAATCGTTTGGTCTCCATGCTTCCCAAAAATCATGTAATGGGGTTCCTGAAATTATTGTACATGCCAATTCACACTGGATCTGACACGATTGTAATCTGATCAATTTCTTGAACTCACTTAATTCTGCATCAAGTGCTCTTTGATCAGTACTAAGTATGTGGAGAAAAACTGACAATTGATGGTGGTTGATCATGATTGCCACACATTATTACTTCTTTATTTTTCAGTAACAACCAATCAAGATACGTTTTTAATAAATCTAACGACACTGTGCATATCTCATCACAAATAATGATTTTGGTAATATATATCTCACCTATTCGATAAGGAGTCAATGCGTCGCTCTTATACGAAATAAACTATGATCAGTGAAAGAATTAAATTTTTGTTATTTTATCTCTCTGGCAAGAATGTGCATGGGTGTTAGCAGAATCATGTCTGACTTATCTGGAACAAATTTGAAAACACGTCTTGTCTGTCCTGACCCACCACAATTGTTTAAGAAAACGGTTATATATATATATATATATATATATATATATATATATATATATATATATATATATATATATATATATATATATATATATATATATATATATATATATATATTTGATTGAAGAACGAAGGTGCATTTGATAGTTCTGTTATTTGATTAGTTTTTCTCTTCATGTGATTATCTTAAATCGTAATTTAGAATAATCGTGCAATATTTCTTGTTTGATTCTCCATAACCCCCAACACTCATCCAAATTGTAAAACGAGTCACTGATTCGTTATGTTTGATATCTATATAAACTGATTATGTGGTGAATTTACCGATTAATATTCTACCGAGATCCTTTGCATTTTTATTATTGACTTCAACGTTCTAATCATGGTCTTCGTCGATAACAGAAAATTTTCTTGTAATCGTCAATAATACTATTAAGACTATCGGGTTGTGGTAACTAAACCTCAGTCTGCGATCGATATGATATAACTTAATCACTGACAATCAACGGTATCATTATTCTATAATCGATCATATACATTAATAGCACTATTGGTAATAAGATTTATTTTAATATATGTCTAAAAAACGACACTTAACAGCACGAATAAAGTCCTTTAGCGAATTGGAATGATTCAACCCCGTTTAGATCAAGCTCGGGTAGTGGTCCGTTAAATGCAGCTCGTGTCATCTGGTGAGTGCAATGTCCTAATCGTCTAAAATACTAGCAATTTCGCCATATCCGAAGAAACTTCGTGGATAACATCCAACCATATTGACCGGAAAAACGGTCTTGGAACCATATGTGGTATTCCATATTCCACAATGACAGTAGTCTACACAGCTAGCTTGAACATCTGAGAGACGTTCAAATTGTGTTGGTTTCTACAGACTTCTCTCTCACGCGAAATGAGCTGCAACAGACGGGAATGCAAAAATGTTTGTTGATAATTGCTCGTTATTATACTTTGAATAATTTTCAGCTAGTTTTTTTCCATCGCGCTGTGAAATGATCCCGTACGGTATATTTTACCGTTAGTTTTTTCATTTATCGGATAAATCCAATGAACAACCGCAGTCACAGGATACGCATGCTCGTAATACAGTTTGTCAATTCCGATCTATATTCCTGGCTTGGACTCCTGGCTCACAATGATACTATTTTTTTTAGGATAGAGTCGTTTTTATCACGAATAATCTAGTTTCCTGTGTTTGTTAGTATCATACATTTCACTAGGTAAAATCGCTTTCAATGTTCAAGATGCGGTATCATACTCGATGCTTGTTTGTTTTTCATGGGAGCATAAAAAATACCAGGGATTCGAAATGTTGACCAACAGTGAGATTCACCATCGCTCTTAAATTCGTTAAATACTTCATGAATTTTACCAATTTTGATTCTTTCTCTTTTTAAACTCTTATTTTGTGCATCCACATTAATTGTATCACAATTAAATTAACATTTTTCCAGGGTTCGATTTTGGATAATCTCTCGAACTCTTTCATATGATAAATAAAACAAGTATTTACATAAAAGTATTTTATTTCATGAATCAGTGTCAGAGGCTCACGTTATGATCAGTAACCGTTTGTAACAAATCATGCAGAAACAAATTATTTGGATATCATTCACAGAGTTTGCGACGAGGAAGCTTAGCTCCGAAACCCTATATACGATGTTGCGATGTAGTACGAGAAAAAAAAAACACAGTTCTGTCTCCGTTGTGGTAGTAAGCGACACAGATAGCTTAAGCGTTATTATGACCAAAAAAAAATGATGGTGACATCATCTCTGATAAAGTCATTAGTACTCCAGAGGACAATATTACTTGATTCTCAACAAATAATAATTAAAGCAACTAATCCATTAGACAAATAAATACTGATGTATATAAATCAGCAAACACTTTCAACCACATCGAACAATCAGCAACTATGAAGTATCACGCGATGGTTTAGTCAGAAACAGCATGCTGAAAATGCCAGTCGGATTTGTTGATAATCATGAGTATCTTAGATTTACTGTTAGAATGAAAATTCGTTATTTGTCTAGATTCGTGTTCGAATATTTCAACGCATTGATCAAAGATGGATTTGTGATTGATCACATTGATTTAGATTTCGGAAAATAAACTTGGAGGACATTCAATCTATCACTCAGAGTGAGAATAACAAACGTTATCGCACAGTAATGTATCAAAAATTGCTAAACGTGTAAATATATATAAAGGTTGAGACTGATAAAGAATTAATATTTCAATAGTTGAATGAAGCTAGCAAGCATTTTAATATTTGTATGTCCTCGGTTTGACGTGTTACAGAGAAAATATAAAAAATCAGCTTTTTCCGAGAAATTGTTGCATAACATTCGGTTTTTATTTTATATAGAATGTAAATCATTACCAGAAGGGGCTAATTTTAGCGCGTTGATGGAGTTATTGTTATTGGTATTTGGATTTGTCCCGTATATGTATTAATATACATACTCACAGTTTGACTAATTTTTGTTTAGTATATAATATAATCAATATACGCTGTTGCTGTAAGTATGTGCATCTAATGTGCAAATATTGTATAACAGGGATCAGATAAAATGTTTTCACTTACTTGGGTTCACTCATGGAATACAGACAGTTGTAAATTTCCACAACTTTTTATAGTTACGAGAACAGAATTTTCCAGATGAACTTTTCTATTATTCTTTGATTGATGAAATTCCCCATGATTAATTTATTGATTAAAAAGGTAGCACATGATTGATTGATTGAAAAAATTCCACATGATGCGTTCATTGATTGATAAAATCCCTCATTATTCATTGATTGATTGATACAATTCCTCATGTGATTGATCGATTCATTGATAAAATCACACGTGATTCATTGATTGATAAAATTCCCTATGATTGATAAAACTAACGAATGATTGATTGATTAATAAAACTCAGCTAGAAAATTATATTATCATAACTACAAAGGGCAGTGTATATTTACAACTATGTGTATTCCAGGAGTGAACACAGGTAAGTGAAATTATCTATTATGCTTCTAACGCCTTTGCTCATGATAAGTCAGACATTCTAAATATAAATACCTTCCTGTAAACAGTACAAGGGGAGTAACCTCTACTACCGCCTGGCTACTGTTTATTTTGTAGTAAAACTTTTATTAATAAGTATTTATTATATAATGAATTATAAAAATATCAATGATATGATTTATGCTATTACATATTTGAAAACTCAAGAAGTACACTTATCAGATAAATTAGATTGTGATAAAATCCTTTATGACTTTCAATATAGAAGACTTAAAACGATAACAGGTGTGTTACCGTCTCAATACTAATTTATTATGAAAATTCAAGCCGTTAACGCATCATTAGCAAATAACAGCTACATAGATAAGTTCGTACCTTTGTTTACCGCAGTATAAAAGTATAAGAACTGATCTATCAAAACAATATGAAATTAAAAAGACGATTAACTTCCGTGTCAGACAATTGAAACAATTAATTCAAAATGAAAGTACGAACACACTTCTGGGAAAGGCAGACGGTTTCTAAGTACGAAGTGAAAGTAGGTCAGTACTAATGCTTTTGCACCGCCGAGGTTATTTACTAGTAAAAACCAAACTCGCTAATTATATTGTTATATATCAACGCTGACAAATTTATTAGTAAACCGTTCGATTTCGTACCTTTCATTGGATTTACCCTACAAAGATTTCACCAAATGCGACTGACACATGCACTTGATTTGCACGATATTTTAAAACTAAAATCTTACGACGGAAGGAAATCCTAAGATCGAGATATTACGATTTCAAATAGACACTTATTTATAATAACTTTCACCCCAAGTCAATTAAGTTATTAGATTGGTCAGTGAATTTAAAATTTATCCTCACATATAGTCGGGATTTATAAGTTCTTGAATTATAAAAAATACTTCTGGTGGAACCAGCGGTGCAAATGAATACAAAATGTATACTTGCTGGTTCTTTTTTGATTTCTTGAGATTTATTTTGGTAATTTCCATCAATAACATCACATACTAGATTTACTGCGATCATGAAGATACATTAACATTTTCAGGCGCTATATGTCTACGAATTCCGTCTTGGTCATTATAATGTTTGAGGATAGGTGGCACTGATGCTAGTGTTGTTTGCCATGTATCGAGTATTTTAGGAAAGTTTTCAACGATGACATCATTAACTAATATTTTATGTTTTGTGGGGGTGTGGGTGGGGGTGGGGGAATATACCCGATAAATTTAGAATTCAAATATCGGTTACGCGTATAATTAATCACTTTGCAAATTCTACTCTACTAGAACCAACTTCGGCATATCATACTTCTTGAATAAGTCGTAAGTTAAGTATTTCCATATCATATGCGATTTTAATTAGTATATCCTTACATTTGATTTCTGATTTTTTTTTCTGGTGTAAATCCCAACCAAGAATATTTAATAAGATTTGAAAATAATACTTGCGTATATATAGTACGGTATCAATTACGAGGAGTATCATGATACTTTTTATTGTCTATGACATACTCAGTCTTCACTGGTTCAGGTATTTGAGAAGGTACCTGAGGAGGTATTTCAGGCCATCCTAGCACTGTTATGTTCGAACCCTGGTAGATATCTAATATAAACAGGCGAGTTTATCTCAATCACGACTGATAATGTTGGTTCGTGAATTGTTATACGATTTTTTTTTCTTCTTTTCCTGTAATGGATTTTATTCTACGCTGGAATTTCATTGATCTATTTGATTTGATAAATGCCAGATATTATAGAAACAATGATCCAATCTGGAGTTCCATCTGTTTTTGTTTTACTCGCAAGTACAGGGGAATTATGTATGTATGTATGTATGTATGTATGTATGTATGTATGTATGTATGTATGTATGTATGTATGTATGTATGTATGTATGTATGTATGTATGTATGTATATATGTATGTATGTATGTATGTGTATACATAAAAGGATGGATGAATGGATGAATGGATGGAAGAACGATATTAGAAAGTCCATGCATCTCGTGTGTTAATTGTCTTACATATATAAACAAATCAAATATACATATCTATATCCTTATTCAAAGCAGCTGTGTTTCGCACGTAAACCAGTAATCTTGTTCTCATTGTGTTCCCAACGAACTGGACAAATCAGGTAGATAATCATTTCGAATCTAAGTTCAGTTGAAAGCTTCAAAGCTCAGAAAAGTTTGCGCCAGGTTAAAATAATTGAATATAAAGAATAAGAAGTAAACAATGTTTAACAGAGATACGAAAACTTGAATCTCAGTTTGGTCTTTATGTTCAACAAATCATTATAGCATCCCTGATTTTGATCGTTCATTTTCCTCCTTCCGAAATGTTGAAAAACATTTCAAATAAAGGAAGCTGTTGCGCTTCCTTAATATAGTCACAACTACAGTGAATAACTAAAACTAAAAATTGTCTATCCCTGCCAGGCTGAAAGACAATAAGACAATTAGACCGTGAATTCCGAGCTAGTTTCGTTAAACAAATCAAAAAACATTTTAAAATAAAGTGCACATTGGCGAAAACCGTGGAACTAGAAATTGTTGCACGATTTGAAACCTTGATACTATGAATGATTGATTGACCGTAAAACGACACATTTCATACAAACCTTAATCACAATTTACTAAAGCTTTTAATGATTAAATATGTGTTTTTTTAAATGCAAACTGTGGTCAAAGGTTAATATAACGTGTTACAATGAATTATCTGTTCATGATTTACATGCTTTCAGATAATGAATCTTGAGCTTAACCTGATCAAAGTATAAAAATGGTTTGAATTTAATGTTTGACAATTAAATTTCCTCAACTTGTCTACCTCAAACAATTGCCACCAATGGCCTTGAAACTTAAAAACAAATTAACTAATCAATAACTTAGGATTCATAATAATCACTGGAGACGAAAACGATTAATAAACTTACATTGTATTCTGTTCATGTCGCCTCAAGAACGAGATATTTTCTGCTGTTTTGTTCAAATATATTTTGCGTAGTGTATTCAATGATATTTGCAAAGATATTAAACTATTATTGCTTTTCCTTTATCTGTACTCAAGGAAAATATATTTCCTTAAATTGGCATCAGGTATAATCCTTAATTAAGAACATTGGTGGTCAACATGTAGAGCGTTTTGTATCGATTCTAACAGTGACTAAAAATATATATAATCATTAGGTTTGGTCAGGTTATTCCATTATTTAATTTCATTATTACATGGACCATTAATAGACAAGACACTTGAAGATTTTTGAATAGTAACTGAGACTAAAAACATTTAAATAGCTATTTTTTCCCTTCATCTCAGTGTCACTAGACCAGCTACTACTTTCAAAGTAAAAATGTGTTTTCAAAGCAGAATCATTGTGATTCTGATAAGTATGCAATTTATATTCAAACGTTTGTAATCATTACTAATGTTTTTGATGTAAAGTGTTCTTGCAGAATGTTTCAGAAACGAAGCAATACGCATTTGTTTTACTCCTATAAAAAGTCATTGTTTTCTTTCTCCCTGAGTATTGCACTCATTCATATGAAGAGTGAATGGGCAATTAAGATTCTTCTAATTTTGCTTGCATACGTATCCCACTATTAGTTAAGTCAAAATAATGTTGCATGTTAAAAAGTTTAGATAAGTTTCTATAAATCATATTTTTGCGCATGTGTTGCTCATACCATGAATATAAACATTATATAGAATTGTACAACCAATGTCATCACCATAAATACAGTGCGCGGAATAGCAGATATTGTCAATATGAGGGTACTGTGAGCGAATGAAAACCTTCGTACCTAGTAAGTAACTTTACAGCGATACATGGAAAATTGTTTAAAATTGTTTTAGTGTGGTTTTGGTAACTTGCACATGATGTTTAATTAAATCAGAGACGACAACCAGGTGTTGTGCCGTTATTTTATAAGAAGGTGTTGATTATCAATATCTCAATATAAACTTGACACAAGTGCACATTCAAATCATAAATTCTTCGAATTCGTTTCATTTGTCACAGGCCTTGGTGCATCCTACATGATATTGATATAAAGACAGATTCGAAAATTGACTGAATTGAAAGTAGATATGAATCTTGACCTGGGCACATGATTCAGCTGTCCCTTTCGATGGTGTACTTACGTATTTTTCCAACATTTCAATAACGTTTTCGAAGCCTTTATGAATTTTATCTTTGACAACTTTGGTGTATTTGTTGTTCGTGATTTTTCAGGCCATGAATTATGGAGGCTTTCATCGTCCTCAAAGGAAGGAAGCACAACATAATATCTGGACATCAATGGGAATCCTATCGCATGTAGTGTGATACAAATACCGTTGAATAACTTCACAATATTCTACAAAGCGAACAAATAATGTTCTTCCAGCAAGTTGTATATCAGATAGAGGTTGATTAAAATGTAGATTGTTTTGAGTGATACTAAATATAACTTGGAATTAATAATACTATTCTTATGAAATTAATAATCCTGCTTTTGAAAATATTATTAAATATTATATTAGGCATTGCTACTTAAAAAAGGTCAATGTTTAAACATGAGAAGACATATTTTGCTACAATGTTACAAATAATTATATCTTATTATGCTTAGACTTGGCGGTTGATTTCTTTGATGTATTTAGGTATTCCATTTCCAGAATCCAGTAATTAACATGGGATCACCGTATGTGCATGGCCTAGTATTTACACTTTAGAAGTGGAATTAAAAATGTATCAAACTGCCACATACATCGATCACTTTGTAAAACTGAATTTAATGCAATTTAAGCAAAGAATACTGATTTGTTCAGTTTCCTCACTTTATTTTTGTCTTTATCGTTGTCATCCTGAAAGGAGTTCATACAATCCATAATATTTGATTTTTACCCCCCCCTTCGACTGTCCAGCATGATGCCAAATGAGTAAACAATTTACATATTGAAGGTCCAGCATCAGCCCTTAGGTAGCAAGCATGTTCCCTTTGTTTTGTAATATTATATCTAAAGTGGCATATATGTCAGCTTTTGTTGACCAGTACCAAACTTAATTTGGAACTAACTACCTGTTTGAGAACCTTGTACTGTACTTTATTTTGGAACGTAGTTCCGACTGTCTGTGTAACTAGCAACACATACCTTTTTGAATTATACGCCAAGGCTACCAGTGCAGTAATTGATTAATATTCAGTGGGAGACTGGTTCAAGACAACAGTTGGAGTTCGTCAAGGTTGTCTCCTTTTATCCACGCTTTTCAACATCTACTTAGAGCGCATCATGAGTGAAGCCTGCAAAACCACTTTGGGAAACTCAGCATTGAAGAGCATAACATCACCAGCATACGCTTCGCATACGATATTGATGGGTTGGCAGACAGGGAATACGAGCTTGCCACCTTAGTGAAGAATCTGCATGAAACATCTTCCAGATTTGACATGGATATAAGCGCCGAGAACACAAAAGCTAGCTGATAAATAAAAGTGGCGAACAAACCTCAACCGAGAAGAAAGTGAGAGGACAGAAACTTGAAACAGTGTTCCAATTCAAATGTCTTGGTTCCATACTCACCGAAGAGGGATCAAGAGCAGATGTTTTTGTCAGGAGCAGTACAAACAACGGCAGCTATTTCAAAGCTAAGATCCATCTGGAGAGACAAGATTTGTTTGTCTCAAACCTAAATCCAGTCTATTGAGAGCACTAGTAATCTCAATATTTCTGTACTCATTTGACGCCTGGACCCTGACAGCAAATTTACAACGAAGACTCAATGCAGGCACATCAAATGAGATGCTACAGAACCATCCTTGGCTTCCATTACATAAACCACATAACAAATGAAGAAGTGCGTAACACCATCAGGCACAAAGTAGGCCAATGTGAAGACCACCTCACAACTGCCAAAACGAGAAAGCGGAAATGGTATGGGCATGTCACAAGAACCAACATTCTATCCACACCATTACTGCAGGGCAGTGTCCAAGGTGGCAGAAGAAAAGGTAGATAGGGTACAAGCAGACTAACAACATCGCAGAATTGACCACGAAACGTTTTGTGGATACACATGCATTGGCACATGATCGCTACAAGTGGAGGGGACTGTTCAGATGTTCAGCAGAACGGTTCTTCAACGACCACACTAGGTCAAGAGACTGATGATGTCGATGACCTTTGTGAACTAGCATATGGAACACATGAATGCGCTGTGTACACACGTCTATATATATATATATATATATATATATATATATATATATATATATATATATATAAATATATATATATATATAATGTTTTCTTAAATCTCTTACGATCTGTTTTTTATAACGCGTTTTTTTTAAGGTGATACGTTTTTGAATGTGAAAAGTGTAATTGTCAGAGGCAAAATGCTTCAAATGCTGCACACGATAGGTATGGGACAAGATACAAAGTCTATTAGTCGTATGATGAAATGTAATGCCCTGTTCATTTCAGCTGTTGAAAAACAACTGAAATCTTCCTTCATAGATGAACTTATCTTCTCCAATCAGTTTGTTCAGAACGATAATTGATATTGTAGTCACGGATGCTTTCAGATTCATATATTCCATACTTAATCAATAATGCGTTATGGCAAATAACTACGTAACTTAATAAGCGGTCGTTCCAATAAATTCGGTATCATTTATAATTCATAAAAAATCACATAATATTTGTTTACATAATATCCTTATTGACTAATTCGTTCCCTGCTAGTAAAATATGCACGGGTAAAGGTATCAGTGATAGTAGTGGTTTTGGTTGATGTAGTGAGGATAATAGTAGTATAATGCGTTGTCGTAGTTTTAGGACTAGCAAAATGCATGATACTGTCAATACTTATTACTTAATAATCCTGGTGATCCGATTTGGTCTGATTAATCGAGCTACGAAGTCGAATCAGTATGATATGGACTTTGATATCTCTATACAATCTAGCAACAAATATAACTCAGCGAACATTATCACGATGTAGCCACAGTAGTAGTAGTACGAACAGAGTGAGTATCAGTATTAACAGTAGTTTTCACTAGTAATATATTTGTTAGAAGTATTAAGAGTCGTAGTATAAAACAACGTATGTGTAATATCAGTATTGTAGGTAATGACGTAATGCTTGTTTATTATAAACATTATAATTTTGTCATCTCACGCTTAATATATAACATGGAAACGTAGATCATGACCTGAGATCAATATCAGGTACAAAAGGAAATGACGATAGTCACACTATTTATAATTTACATGTTTTACTCTTTTACAAAGACGAGGGGCCCAGAGAGGCCGAGTGGTCTAAACTGCTGTCAGTTACGGATCATTGCCATCTCACCTCTGTCTGCGTGGTTTCGAGTCCAAGATTCGGATAATAAAGTTAAGTGAGAAAGCTAGCCAGTGGCTTCTCGAGGGTCGGTGGTTCTTTCTGGGGTTTTTCCAGGTTCTTACTCCACGAATAATACTTCAAGTTGTGATTTTTCAATATACAGTAAACGAAATGTCGAAGCATTCGGGTATATTTGTTACAGTCAAATCATGTGGCATATATTTTTGAGACAGGCACATAGAGAGGAGATAGACATAACTTGAAATATACACCAATCAGAACGAATAGTACTATACCTGGATTCGACAGCTAAATGCATGAGAATAATAAGTATAATTAATATATATTACACATAAAAAGTGGGTTTTCTCGAATAATACATTTTGGGCTGGAAAAATACTGTTACCTTGTAGAATTCACCATAATAAGGACTATATATCTAGTAATGACTGAGTAAATAAATAAGAAATAATTAATATGCAGTTGAGTTTGATATGCAACATTTCTTATACCTCTGAGTAATTATAACGATTGTTTGGAAATGTCTGCTTAATCGCTTTGGAATATGGATTTAGTCTTATCGGCAATGTAATGGGTGCCATTTAAACAGGTCCTTAGTTCAAACATCAGTTGAGTACGCGTTTACAATTGTTCAATAGTACTATAAGCATCATATGGATACAACATAACCATAGTAGCAACAATATAAAAACTAATGGATACCCTAAGGGATATATTTGCAGACAACGCTAACAGAAGGAAGATATTTATTTCAATACCAAATAAGAACAGATGCAGGTAAAAACAGAACAAAATACATTTGATATAGTTAAAGAGACATTGTTAACCTTTTCTAAAAGCACTTTTACTAATAGTAAGCATATTATTCTAGTGGTTATCATATTTACAAAACAAAAACTTATAAAATAATACATTTACAAATTTTTGTAAGGAGAGGTCACATTTTTTTACTTCTAAAAAGACTATGATTAATTGAATATAAAATGCTTTGCAATAACTAATATAATTACCATGAGAAATTGTAGTATATAAACTGAATTCTGAGGAAATATGAAGGTTGGTCTATAACATATATTAGTAAGTTGTTTCATTAAGGTGTACTATACATAATTATTTTAATAAAACTGTTTCCTTCAATTTATTCATAATATTAGAAAGATAGATAGATATATAGATAGATATATAGATAGATCGATATATATATATATATATATATATATATATATATATATATATATATATATATATATAGATAGATAGATAGATAGATAGATAGATAGATAGATAGACAGACAGATAGATAGATAGATAGATAGATAGATAGATAGATAGATAGATAGATAGATAGATAGATAGATCGATAGATCGATAGATGGATAGATAAATGATCCGTGTGATTTTATGCGTCATGGATATTGAGGGTTACAAACTGTCTGGACATTAATATCGGCATCACTACTGACATCACAATACGCCTCCGTATCTTCATGTGCTGTACAATTACTCCATCCCTCTGCACAACAAAAGCCGTAAGTTCCATTCGAATTTGTGTAACACCAGTTCGCAAGCCGTGTTCCATTTCGTTCCCCTTCTTCATAGTGCACTCCACATCGATGTGTGTCAATACATGGTGTTCCTAGGGCATCTCTCGTTTTATTTCCACCACAATATTGCCATGATGTACCAGATTCACACCACAGGTAAGATGTGATATTAGTTTCTGCACTCCCCTCAGTGCATGGTCCAGTGCAGCAATAACCCCAATGGGTTTCGTTAGTGTAGCACCAACTATATGTTGTGTTTTCATGAAATCCGCAACTGTGGTTTGACCGACACTTAGTATTCCCAGCCGTCCACTCTGATGGTGCATCCATATTTGAGGTATTGCAATTTTCTATTTGGATCCAACATATCGCAATAAGCAACATCACTAGAAACGACCAGCTCATCATGTTTCAGAGTTCGACCTAAAAATGAAATAAAGACATTTAGATGTTGTATCATCTTTATGTATCAAACATTCATATCTGAGACTACTTAATCACATGACTTGCGTATCTTGTATGACTGATAATTTTAATTCCCCCCTCTCTATGCATGTTATTTCTTATTTCCCAGCGAGTGTACTATGACCTACTTCTTAATGAGTATGCTTAACATTCTCCACTTAGATGGTTTTGTAAACATGCTATTGAGTACACTATTTCAGCAATTGTTGTTTTTCTAGTAAACGGCATGGATACATTTGTGACGCAGGTCTATCAGGCTTGTATTATTCTTGAAAATTATATCAAGCATGTTTGCTTTACATAGTTGCTCTGCATAATGTAGACGGTGAAATACCAATAGTAGTCTAGATGTAAACACTTAGGGTTAGGGCAAGTAGAGTATCTTAAAAACCGCTTGGATGACAACTATTTTCAATTATATCAGCCTATTGGCTCTTCATCGTCTGAATGTTCAATGCTAATGACAAGAAGAAGAAATTCCATTTTTAATGTTATCTAGTTGTATCCATATATTTTGTTTTTATTTTGTAGAGTTATAAACTTGGAACCTTTCACATATTTATAAAAATTTATTTTATCGCTTGAACAAGTTTTGAAATATTGTGCTTTGATACCGATAATATTCTGTTATTTAGGAAACCGTTTTGCGTCCTCAATTTTAAATATAATCAAAGCGAAATCGTAAACAGAATACTGCTCAAATTATCCAATTGACTTTTTTGAATAGAAAAATGTAACCTAATAAAGTGATGTGTTAACATTTCATCGTAATCATCGGAGGCTAAGTCGTAGGAAACCATGCGAAATAGCACATTTGAGGTGTCGTCTGTCACTAGTACTTCTCCATCGTCTGAATTTGGCTGTGCAGGCCAAGGCGTGAGTGACCGTCCCAAGTACAGTTGGTGCAGATATACTGGCAGGTCTGAGTTACTGGGGTTGATGCACGCTCTTCTTTCGCTTACGTTTCTCTGCCAAATTATGATGTCTCTAAGCGACAGCGAATGCCATGCACTTCCTTGCTGTCATTCTCCAAGTGCATCGGACCTCGGCCAGCACTTAGAAGCCATCGGAAAAAATGTCCCCTCTCTTTATGCACAGATCATTGAAATGGATTGATTGGTGGCCGTCTTTAATGGTGCGGGTTCCCAGGTGTCCATATACGATGCCCTTTGATAACATCCCATCCTCAATACATAAGATGTATCTCTCCCTTCGAAGGCGGCGTTTGCACTGCAGATGGTACATGTGTGGGACGCGGTCTTGCTAGTTGATTTTGGAAGGAGTAGCGCCAGCACTCTTTACTCATATAGCGCTGGCACATGTTTCACTTCCAAATGTAAGGGAGTATCAACTTGTAATATCACAAATATTAGACTGAATACACTATATGTAAAGTGAACAGATCATGTTGTATTTTTAATGCTCTTAGGTATCATTGCAAGTATTTTGCACATATCAGAGTATGCATGACTGAATATTTGTTTGCTTTTAAACAAAAATTACTTAAATTAAATGGAATCAAAATGATACAGTACAATGTTACAAAATCATTATACAAATTGCACAAAAACAAACACTATGAATCATTTAACATATTTGCAAAATCCATCTTCTAATTAAATATAACCAAATAAATGTTTGTATCTAGTAATTAATAGTTGTATGGAACATACAATTGTGTGCAATACTATAAATATTTGTATGGCACATCTCATTAAGTACAACCATTTTAATATTTGGACATTAATATAATAACTGATAGCGTTAAATTTGTATGGCACGGATATTGTTTAAATATTTGAATCATGCTTTCAATCAAGCAACTAATGTAGGTGTGCGCATCTTACATTGTTAGAAAATTATCATTACATTTGAGATAAAATAGCAATATTTTTCTGAAATGTTCCGGAAGATATTTGAAATGAACGCTGCAAATATAAGCCTCAAATTATTAATTATGCAATACTTGTTCTAACAATACATAGAGGATATTTGCTTGAAACGAGTGAATAACAGATATATTTCATCGAGTGGATGAAAATACTAAAGTTTTTTATCCAAGAGATAAAATGTATCCGTTATTCACTCGTTTCAAGCAAATATTCTTTTTGTTTTTTCTCACATAAATTTATATAGAAAATAAAAGGGAGTTAACTATGTTCTGACCCAAAAATGTAGTTCCTGTAGTGAAAAAATATTGTTATTTTTTCACTGTTATTTTTTCACTTGTTATTTTTTCACTGCAGTGAAATATCAATATTATTTTAACTAGAAAATCAAGTAATTCACTGCTGAGCATGAAATAAATCTTAATGCTTCTATCCCACAATCGTCAAGCCTAAACCGATATCGATTCCGACCGACTTTGGACGTTAATAACGGATACTTTTCAGATATATTGTCACTCAGTCTTCTTGCAAGATAGAATGTATCTGTGTTTAAATAAAGTTTATTGATTAACATATGACCGAAGATTGTATAAACAGTTCTATTGAATTCCATTGCTTATTAGACAAATAGTGCCCATTTTCTTTCATCTGAATCAAACATCAAACTTTCTTTCTTGATTTATTTTAAATAGTTGCTCACATCATTGTCACCCATAAGTCATTTAAGTATATAGTGTCCACTGTTTAAATCCTGTCAATTCATGTATTTAATTAGAATCGTATTCCGTTGACAATATTTCGGTTATTATGTGCTCTGAAAGCGAACTTTTGATTATTGGCGATGGAGGCAAAACATGTGTATACTATCTAGAGACATATATCAATTGCGAGAGAGAGAAAGATAAGGAGATACAGAGAAAAAAAGAGCTATAGACAGAGATAGACAGAGAGAGAAAAAGACACAAACAGAATAAGAGAGTCAGATTAAAAAGATTTTCAAGAGGGCTCCTAAATCTCACGTTTTTCGACTGCAATAACAAACTTAGAAACCTAATAATATTTCCTAAATGAAATATTTTCAGCATTTTCTGTGTTTTTTAATTTCATGGTGTTAGTTTTTTGTTTGTGTTGTTTGTAGTCATATCATTACATATGTTGTAAAGCGCTTCGAACTTCTAAAGGTAACGCTCTATGCAAAGTACTCATTTGTATTGTAATTGTTATTCTTATTATTATTATTATTATTATTATTAGTAGTAGTAGTAGTAGTAGTAGTAGTAGTAGTAGTAGTAGCAGTAGTAGTAGTAGTAGGAGTTGTTGTAGTTGTATATATATATTCTCGACTTAATTTAGAATATTAGTAAGAGACAATGTATCTTTTACAAATTCAGTCTCTAATCAAGCTCGTTGTTTATACCCGGAAAGCTCATAAACAGTCACATATGATTCATTTGTATATTTGAACTCCTAGTGCCTTTTGTATATTGTCCGATTGGTACAGAGGCGTTTATTTACTTGATTTAATTAAACGAATTACTCAAATATTAGTCGTCATTACATCGGTGCAGCCTAACCATTATGTTCACTGTTTAAATTAAGTAGATTCAGTAATATTAATATATGATCGTATAAATTTTGTTTGTATGGATGATTTAAGAATTTGTTTTAGTTTTTCATGACGTTATTCTTTATGAGTACTACTGTTAGAAATCATATGCTAATTTGTAGTACCGACATTGTATCATGAAATATTTAGTAATAATGTTATGCATGGTCAACTATGTTTGTTATTTCTTGAGCGTGTACAACCCAATATGCATGGTATGTAGAATCAAGCTGTTTCTGTTTATTGGAATGAACTTAAACTTCCATCTCCAAAGAAATGCTAGCCTTCAAGTGACAAATAAATAGATATATAGATATATAGATAGATAGATAGATAGATAGATAGATAGATAGATAGATAGATATATAGATAGATAGGGATTGATAGATATATAGATAGATAGATAGATAGATATAAAGATAGATAGGGATTGATAGATATATATATATATAGATAGATAGATAGATAGATAGATAGATAGATATATAGATAGATAGATAGATAGATATATATATAGATAGATAGATAGATAGACAAACAGACAGACAGACAGACAGACAGACAGACAGATAGATAGATAGATAGATAGATAGATAGATAGATAGATAGTTAGACAGAAAGACAGAAAGACAGACAGACAGACAGATAGATAGATAGATAGATAGATAGATAGATAGATAGATAGATAGATAGATAGATAGATAGATAGATAGATAGATAGACAGATAGATAGATATGTAGATAGATAGATAGATAGATAGATAGATAGATAGATAGATAGATAGATAGATAGATCGATAGATAGATAGATAGATAGATAGATCGATATATATATAGATATACAGATAGATAGATAGATAGGTAGATAGATATATAGATATAACGAATGCTTATTTTAACTTAAAATATAGTTATTATGTAAAACAAACAATAACGTTCCCTATGAAATTCTATGGCTTCTTTCTGAGAATATTATAAAAGAGGTAAGTGTTAAAACCAGTCCAAACACATACCTGTGAATTAGGAACGAATGGTGTACCAGCAACTAGTATCATTAAGAGTAACGTAAATGGTATAGCTCGGCCTGGGTTGAAACCCGCGACCTACCGCATATATAGCCCTTGCGCGAAACCGATTGGATATTCTAGTACTAACGCAAGATGAACATATCACTTGTTGTACTCCTACTTGTGGAGATAAATTGTGTGTCTCCCACATTTGGCAATCTTTGTTCGATGACACTTGACGGCTTGTACTTGCTTATATGTGCCCGTTTAAATAGAGACATACCGACTAAGTGCGTTCTTAATCAGGACATGTAAATTGATGTATGGAAGTGATCGCTTTTTACCCACTCGTTTAATGCCGGATTCACCATATAAGTATAAACTAAACTGTCATAAAACAAAATTACACACGTGAGGTGAAAACGTTCTTTAGTTTGGATAGTTTTATTAAATATATGCACACGAAAAGTTTTCACCTCACCAAAAGAAGTCAATTGCAGTCAGTTCATAGCAAAATAACAATTTTACAGCCCAACACCAAATGTATGCCTGCATTTTTCATGTTTAATGGTTATTGTTGACATCATATAATGTTCACAGTTCTATCACGGGCCTTCTTCTAGTTGATAATTCTGCAATCCATTTTGTACGAAATATAAGGCTGATTCCAGTGGAAAGATTTGGCATCTAAGCCATTTGTATCATTGTATAGTTACAATGTTCCTTCATGTTTTCTGATGTGTGGTTCCCTCTTTTTCGTCTGAGACCAAAATTAACAGAGATTAACATATAGAGAGACAGACAGACACAAAGAAAGCGACTGAGGTTGAGTGCGGGAGAGAGAGAGAGAGAGAGAGAGAGAGAGAGAGAGAGAGAGAGAGAGAGAGAGAGAGACTGCTAATGTAATAAATGTCCAATAGATTGGCATATGGAATATTTAAAATTGTACACGATCATTAATCAGCAAGGAAATATTTCTACCAAGCCTTAAACTTCGGTCCAATTATTGATCAGAAAATGAAATAGTCGATGACGGAAATGTATTGAAATTATCATGTATAATATTCAATTTTTAAAAATAAAAACTTACCTTTCTTCTTTGCTTGTTATTACGTTGACTGTCAGTTTCCTGTCTATGGAGTACTTAATTGGACGCTTGCTCGGATCTTGAAAATATTTTACAAGTTTCTATCACCAGTATATGTCACTTGATCTATCGCTTATTTGCATCACCAGCAAAATATATATATATATATATATATATATCTCCAAACAATGACGTCATACTGAAGCGAATATAGATTGGGGGCAGAAAAAGGTTACTAATATGAGGTCAATGTATCCATGTTTTATTTGCCGCAAACCAGTTTCAGCTTGTTATTTGTAAGTTCCTTCCATTTCATACGAAGTGGCGGTAGAATATATGAGTATGCATTGGTAGAAAAATAGATGTGACCAACCATATGTACATAGGACATTAACGTTCCCGAAAATACACCAATAATTGCATAAATTAAATATTTATATCTGTGTGTGGGAACGTTTGAAATGAGTAAATTAACAACGTGTATGTATGTATGTATGTATGTATGTATGTATGTATGTATGTATGTATGTATGTATGTATGTATGTATGTATGTATGTATGTATGTATGTATACATGTATGTATTATTATACATTTTTAATACTATTATGCATGGCCATTAATGTTAATTTCAGTTTTATGTATGTTTTATGAATTAAAATTAAAATGCATTCTCCATTGAAACGGATATATACATATATATACGTTAAATACAGGTCATAATCTGCAAACTCATAAAAACATCAATGAACATGCATAACATTAGCACAAACTATGTCATGACACAATATCGCTTATACATATATGTTATCATGTGTTTTCTAACCGTAGAGCTGATATAGGTTAGAGCGATGGGAGAGAATTACACTCTGAAGCTTTTCATATAAACTAATATTATCCAATCTAACATTGATGACTTTTCAGGATTTTAATATTAGATGCCTAGCGCAGGTTGAGCCGGTGTATCGACGACTATTTAAATTAAATTAAGTAAATAAACGGCTGCTTTCATTTCGTACGAAATAAAAAGGGCACTCGAAATTTCAACATACAAAGGTATCATGTGTAAATGTGTATGCATCCTTCGGGCTTGAATCGCAAGATGTAAGAGGAGATAGAATTAGTATAAAATACATATTGTAACATACAATAATACAAAATTGTAAAAAAGTTGACGTACTGTTTCATCGGGAATGTTTTTTGTTCCTAATATAATAATAATAATAATAATTTTATGTATAAAATACTATAGAAGAAAAATAAACTAATTCATAATGATGAATAGTGTTCAATGATAATTATATACAATATAATGAACGAAAGAAAGACGCTATTGACGGAAAACTACAATCGTACTGGGCACATAGAGGTGAACTTACAATTCAATATGACATTTTAATGAACAGTACACTCCTGGTAGTACCAGAATCACTTCAAAAGAAATCCTTGAGAGAGTTCACGAATGTAATCAAGGCATAGTGAAATGCCGAGTACGAGCCAAAAAAAAAAACAACGTCAGTTTGCTGGAAAGTACGCAGGTAGTACACTTGGTGAAATCTTGCCAAAATTGAATAGAAAACTCAAGAAATCAAGCTGAACCAATGATACCAATGAATTTCCAAGTTTACCTTATCAAAGAGTCGCTTCAGACTTGTTTGAACTGAATGGTCAAAGATATATTCTGGTTTTTGATTTTTTTTCACGATACATCAAAATAGCAAAATTGCACGTCACATGTTCTAAAGCAATTTTCAATCATCTCAAATCAGTCTTTGCGCGACATGGTATGCCAGAAGTATTAGGTTCAGGTAATGGTTTACAATACACATAAGCAATACTAAAACATTTTGCGAAACGTTATGGATTCAGGCATATTACAATTAGTCCGAAATATCCACAGTGCAATGGTCTAGCCGAGAGAGTTGTTCAAACAATTAAAATAATGCTTAAAAAACAAGCCACCCTTACATAGCTCTTTAGCACCTCTTTAGCACCATTACCAAATCGATACAGCCGTGCCGAATTATTGAAGGGAAGAAAGTTGCCAACTACTTTGGAAATGGACCCAAACAACTTGGAGCCGAAATGGTTAGATTTAAGAAAATAGAAGTAATCGGAAAACTATCAAATAAAAACTCAAAATAGAATTTATGATTGTCGACACCACAACTGAAATATGAAAATAAAATTCAGGTAGGGAATAAAATATGGATTAAAGATCAATTTTCATAAGGGAGGATTAAATCTCATGCATCTACACCTCGGTCATACATGGTAGTAACTGAAGGAGAAATGGATATACGGCGTAAAAGGAGAAATTTAATTTCAGTGCCAACCACATTATCAGAGCAACTCACAGTAACTGATTCAAACTGTTATATTGATTCATTTAGACGAAAGCAGAGCAATGCGAACCACTCCAAACGGATATTTCCCCCGTGCGGGAAAATTATTAAAACCTCCTGAGAGACTGAACTTACAGAAAACAAAATAAGCTTGTTTAGAAATGCAATCATCAGATAATTTTCGTTTTAATGTAATCTTGTCAGATGGAAAGATAAAGTGTAAGCTTTAATCTTATTAGCTTTGAAATATCACTTGATAATTTTAAGGTAAGGGTTTAAATTCCATAGCAAATATACTCTCACGGAAAACTTTACTCACCTTCCAAGCTGTATTTAATTCTTGTATCGATAAATTTCATATTATACCTTCTACAGTTATTCTTCAATAACAAAACACATTACAGTTAGATGGATAGATAGATAGATAAGTACATACATACATGCATGCATGCATGCATACACACACAGACACACACACACACACACACACAAACAAACACACACACAAATACATACATACATACATACATACATACATACATACATACATACATACATACATACATACATACATACATACATACATACATACATACATACATTCATACATAAATACATATACATAGAAAGATAGATAGATATCTCGATTGATCGGTATGTCTGTATATATGCCTGTCTTTGACTATTATATATATATATATATATATATATATATATATATATATATATATATATATATATATGTATTAATCTATTCTATTCAAATAGTAGAAACTTTGTGCAGACTGACGTGATATATAGAAGGCTTTCATGTGAGCAACTGCTTAAATTAAATTATGTACATTAACGGCTGTCTATGGTTCGGATGGGGCAGTAAATTTTCAACAAAAGATGAAATCTTATTTGAATGTGTATGCATCATCTGGACTTAAAAGATTGGCTTGCTTTTAATGTAAATGTATTAATGCTACGTTAAATATCCACATTAAATATCTAAATCGCACAGACACACACACACACACACACAAATACATTTTCAATTCAAATAATTTACAAGGGTATTCAATGCGGACATTAAATTATGTTTACAAGTGTATATCTTATTACGTTCTAATCAAGACAAATCAGTACTTTGGACCATTATATTGTAATAACCACACACGAAGAAGACCAAGAGTTTATTAAAATTAGCAATCAATGTCATTCCGAATAATACAAATAGTCAGGTAACGCTTTCAATCTTGTGAAATAAATCTGAGATGTATATATGTATTAATCTACTCTATTTAAGAAGTAGAAATTGTGTGCAGACTGACGTCAGATATAGCAAGCTTTAATGTGATCAACTATTTAAATTAAATCATGTAAATTAATGGCTGCATACGGTTTGGATGGGGCAGTAGCTTTTCAACAAAAAACGAAATCTAATTTGACTGTGTATGCATCAGCCGTACTTAAAAGATGGGCGTGCTAGTAATGGAAATGTATTAATGCTACGTTAAATATCCACGTTAAATATCTATCTCGCACACACACACACACACACACAAATACATATTGAATTTAAATGGTTTACAAAGGTAATCCTTTGAAACATTAAATTAAGTTTACAAATGTATGTCTTAATACGTTGGAATAAAGACAAATCAGTAATTTGGACCGTTATATGCTGATAACCACACACGAAGAAGACCAAGCGCTTGATACAATCAGAAATCAATGCATTTCCCAATAATATAAATAATCAAGTAACGCTTTCAATCTTTTGAAATTAATTTGAGGTAATCATGCATGACGTATCTCAATGTATTTCAATCATTGCCAACGATCGAGGTAATGTCGTGATCCTAACATAAAAAATCTGCTCTTTAGAGGATAGGTGAATGAATTCAGATGCATGAGTTCAAAAGGATAAATTGTAAAAATAGGCATGTCACGTTTTTGTTTATGTAAAGAGTTTTACCTTTTATGATCAACATCAGTGCTACCTTTATTGAAATTATCATTATATATATATATATATATATATATATATATATGTGTGTGTGTGTGTGTTTATTAATCTACTCTATTTAAAAAGTAGAAATACTCATGTCACGTATTTTAATCACGTTTATGTAAATAGTTTTACCTGTGACGAACAACATTTTTGCTAGCCTTACTGAAATTATCATTATATATATATACATATATATATATATATATATATATATATATATATATATATATATATATATATATATATATACGTATTAATCTACACTATTTAAATAGTAGAAATTATATGCAGACTGACGTGATATATAGAAGTCTTTGATGTGATCAACTATTTTAATTAAATCATGTAAATTAACGGCTGTCTACGGTTTGGATGAAGCAGTAGCTTTTCAACAAAAAACGAAATCTTATTTCACTTTTTATGCATCATCAGGACTTAAAAGATGGGCTTGCTATTACTGAGCATGTATTAATCCTACGATAAATATCCACGATTAATATCTAAATAGCACATACGCACACACACACACACAAATACGTTTTGAATTCAATTGGTTTATCAAGGTATTAATTGCAAAATTAAATTAAGTTTACAAAATGTATATCTGAGTACGTTATAATAAGTTAAATCAGTAATGTGGATCATTATATTGTAATAACCACACACGACGGAGACCAAGCGTTTGATACAATCAGCAATCAATGTCCTTCCCAATAATACAAAAAGTCAAGTAACGCTTTCAATCTTGTGAAATAAATTTGAGATAATCATGAATGACTTATGGCAATGTATTTCAATCAATTCCAACGTGCAAGGTAATGTCGTGATCCTAACATCAACAATCTGCTACTCAGAGGATAGGTGAATGAATTCAGATGCATGAGTTCAAAAGGATAAATTGTTAAAATAATCATGCACGTTTTTTTTAAGGAGTTTTACCTTTGATTATGAACATTAATGCTAGCCTTACTGAAGTTATTATTGTTATGATTATCATTATATATATATATATATATATATATATATATATATATATATATATATTATTCTACTCTATATGAATAATAGAAATTGTGAGGAGACTGACGTGATATATAGCAGGCTTTAATGTGAGCAACTATTTAAATGAAATCATGCAAATTAATGTAAATTAACGGCTGTCTACGGTGTGGATGGGGCAGTAGCTTTTCAACAAAAAACGAAATCTTATTTGCCTATGTATGCATCATCTGGACGTAAAAGGTGGGCTTGCCATTACTGAACATGTATTAATGCTACTTTAAATATCCGCGTTAATTATCTAAATCGGACAAACAGACACATACATTTTGAACTCAAATGGTTTACAAAGGTATTCCTTGCAAAAATTAAATTATCTTTACAAATGGATATCTTAAAAAGTTATAGTCAAGACAAATCAGTAATTTGGACCATTATATTGTAATAACCACACACGAGAAAGGACAAGAGTTTTTTAAAATTAGCAATCAATGTCTTTCGCAATTATACAGATAGTCAAGTAACGCTTTCAATCTTGTGAAATAAACTTGAGATAATCATGCATGACGTATGGCAATGTATTTCAATCAATTCTATCGTTCAAGGTAATGTCGTGATCCTAACATCAAAAATCTGTTCTTCAGAGGATAGGTGAATAAATTCAGATGCATGAGTTCAAAAGGATAAATTGTAAAACTAATCATATCACGTTTTTGTTGATGTAGAGTGTTTTACCTTTGCTGATCAACATCATTGCCTGCCTTATTCTTATTCTTTTTCTCCGAGTTCAGTAATTAACGCATGTTGCAAGTATCTTTCTTATTTTTCTTCTCTTGATGGGAATTCATCCTCGTTGTTCTAATGGACGTTTATCCACGTTAGGGTAAGTCAGTTTCAACCAGGTGTCATAATGATGATTCTCCCATTGTAAGAAAACAAGTATGCGACGTATACATACCAATACTAGTAAAATCATTAAATTCTAACAAGTCAGATGCATTTTAATAGTAAACGTCACATATAAACTTGCATTATAATGCTTTTCTTGGATGAAAACAACAATCAAAGGTACTTTTGATTATGTCTTGCACTTTAAAATACAAGATAATTTCTGATTGTAAACCGAAGAGAAACCAATTTTTATTAAACTCATTTGTTAAGCCATTAATTTATTCGTATAACACATATGACAGAAACATTCATATATACATGATATTTCCATCGCATCATTGTTTGGAAGACACGGTTCCTCCCAGTTTCCTCATCAATCTATCTTTATCTTGTATCAAATTGTTTGCAAACTAATCTTTAACAACCGTTCCTGATTTTTCCCTTGGGAAATGTTTGCAGAACTGGTTAGGGAAACATTATCCATTATTGTTCGATGAGCATGGGGTTTCAACTGTCTCGAATACGGTCAACTCAATACTTTTCTGGAAGACAAGACATAATGGTTTTGTCAACTATTGTGCAATTTGGATGGAACCATGCTTGCACGTGGCATAGTATTTAAGTTATATACTTAGATTTCTTTAGAAAACCATCTCAACTCATTCAGCTCAGTGCTGATAAGTCGTTTGTGTTTCTTCATTTGCGCCAATATCCAGGCATGTTAGATGTAAAACGCCACCTAAATAAGTATTGGTTCAGTAATACCCACTTCAGTAATAACTGACGTATACTGTAAACTAACTGTACACGTCACACTTATTTGCTATGCGCAGCAAATTAAACCTTCTCTTTTTCAAAGTTTAAGAAACAAATAACTCCTTACCAACGCTGTTTGCTATTGGCAATGCCTTGTTTTCTCTGTCCCTCATTCCGTCTATCTCTCTCTCTCTCTCTCTCTCTCTCTCTCTCTCTCTCTCTCTAACTCATAATAATAATGTTGTTACCCAGACAACACTGTTCATGGTGAACAGTTTCTAAAAAAATATGTACATTGTTTTGGTATACATTTTGCTCAGGATCTGAAATATTTTATTTTTGTTATAGTGGATGTGTAATAGCACTGTACCCAAACATGTGCCCATGACGCCACGAAAGCTTGTGGTTTTGGTAAGTATTGTTTATAAAACAAATAATTCGTTACCATGGAGAGATGTACTGAAGATATTTGGATGGGACAAAGGAGTATTTTACAAAATGTTCACGGCCACATTACCACTACCACATTGGCAAGGGATGATTAGATCTTCTATATAATGTTAAGATAAATGCTTGTTAGGTGAATGAATTCATATGCACGAGTTCAAAAGGATAAATAGCAGTTATTTATGTAATTTATCCGATAGATGAAAAATGCAGCGTTGATAATCTAAAAACAATGACATTTTCAACCGTAAACAGTGTAGCTGACGAATTAACGATAGATATATATATAGATACTGTAGTATCATTTATTTTTGTTGGGCTCAATTTTCGTGGTTTTGTAAAAAAAAGGCATTTTCGTGGGGACGTAAATTCGTGGTTTTGTCTTTCAAATTTTGCATATTATAAGGTAGTTAATTTCATGGTTTAACCTCTACAAGTACCCCAAATAAAGATTACAAAAGAATTAAACGATGCCGACGCAAACGGCGGTAACATTAATGTTTAAAACAATACTACCACCTGTATGAGTACATATCTAAGACCCGGCAAGTTCAATACTTACAACGTGTTTTTGGCCAAGTGATTAACATCTGTCAAAGCAGACTCAGCCATCAACACTAAAACAATACTTCCACCTATGTGAGCACATATCAAACACCAGTCAGGATTAATCAGTTTTGCCATGTTTTCGTTTGAGTGTTCAATATCAAAGGAAGCCGACGCCGCCAACAAAACCAGACCAATCAGTTATTAAAGTACATTTGAATGATCTCTTACTTAAACCACTGTCCATAAAGTTGCATAGATAGATAGATAGATAGATAGATAGATAGATAGATAGATAGATAGATAGATAGATAGATGGATGGATGGATGGATGGATGGATGGATGGATGGATGGATGGATGGATGGATGGATGGATAGATAGATAGATAGATAGATAGATAGATAGATAGATAGATAGATAGATAGATAGATAGAGAGATAGATAGATAGATAATGTTCGGTCACCAATCATCGATTACAATTTGTATGCCAGTCCAGTGTAATACGTTTCGGATATACAACCAAATTCAATGATGTGAGAATATTCTCCAATTAGAAACGAACCTGGGTTTAATTGAAGTGGCTTATGTAAACAAATAACAAAGTGATGACATCAGCATTCAAAACACTCAAAAGGAAATAGCAACATTAAGAAAACTGAACACGTACATTTGATAACAATATTATACAATAACAACAATCTAAAATCTCCGAAGCGCGGTGAAATTGGTCTGCTGTATTAATCGAAATATGTGGATTGCACCACAAGACAAATTGTTAGATTCCATGTCAATTACATAACGTTATATATGGAATTTTGAACAATTACAAATGAAATATATTATCAAATCAGTCCATGTTAATCACACCAATTTCTCTGGATTGCTGATATTACAAGCCTTATATTTTGTCAGCGAAAGAATGTGGTTGGGATGGTCATGGATATAGGTTATCCTTCCATGTCCACATAAGGTTATTTAATACGTCCTGAGTATTTGATGATGTCAATGATACATCATATACTAAGCATAATAATGTTTAATTCTATACTGTGCAACTGAAGTTTCATTTCGCATGCAAATTACGGTCACCATACGCCTTGATACAATATTTCCAGGTGTGTAATTTGGGTAGACATCATCCCAGCGTACAGTGATACGTTCATATAAATTTCTATTCTTAAAGACGAAGAATAGTTTAATCTGAATAAGTTGCAGCAAATAAAGTGTAACTTTCTTGTATTTGCTTTTCACTTCTTCGGTTGACTAAGGGGAAAAACATGTCGATAGACTACGTTACTGAATCAAGTCAAATAAAATTTATTGTCGTGCAATGGGTTCGCTTAGGTAACAGCAACGTTTTTTTTCACAGGTCAACGTTTACATTGAAATGTTATTCTGAACTTCCCCACTCGTAAAAATAAATACAGCCTGTTATTATTGTCATGCTTTAACGCGCTATAGCGCTAAGCTACACATGATATTCATCGGATGTTTGACTTAAAGACATATGTACAGTATATTTAAAATGCGATGTTGGCATAAATATCAGCAACACAAAATTATCTATCTATCTATCTATCTATCTATCTATCTATCTATCTATCTATCTATCTATCTATCTATCTATCTATCTATCTATCTATCTATCTGATGATACAAAACTTGGTTAATATAAATCAAGTTATATCACGTTTAAATCCTATGATTTTCAATCGTATTCCTGAAACGGTTATAAAAAAAGATAAAAAATGTACAAATTGATATCTTAATAAAATGTAATAAAGACGAATTAGTAATTTCGACCCCTATAATGTAATAACCACATAAAATGATAATACCAATAATTTAATAAATCAACAAGCGTTTTATTTCCATCAATTGTAAATAAAAAGTCACGATACGTTGTCAGTATCGTGAAATACATTAAAGATACTCATGACCTACAAAGATCTTCAAATACTGAAATTTCAAAATGAACTGAAAGAATCTGTAATATCATGTTAGTAAACAATGATACATTCAACAATGTATTTGAATAAGTTCAAAAGTCCAAAGTAATGTCGAGATCCAAACATTAATTATATAAACAACAACATATAGGGTCATCAGTTCAAAGGGTGATCTGGTGGCCAAATCATCTGAAAAACAAGTGGGAACATATACAAAATATATGTACACATTCAACTTTGGGATCTACATTCCTACACATTTAAAACCTGTTACAATGTATCTTTTATGTCGACTTTACTTTGATATGTATTTATAATTATTTCTGATAACATGCATTGTAAATGATAGAAAGGGAATTTAGAAAAATATGTTAGACGACTGTCAATACTTTAACTGCAACAATGTCATATACATACATGTCACTATAATCAGATTGAACGATGGATTGTAAGTGGATTAGAATAATAACTGACACTAAGCGATATAAACGCCATATGCATATATAGTACTATATATAGAGAACAAAATAGCATATCTCAAATGAAAGGAAAGACTTGAGCTTAAAAAATGTATACAATCGTTTGTGTTGTTATTTTTATTGTCTTCCACGATAGCAATGTTCCAATGAAGTGTTATAATTTGTCATCACCAGAGACACACACGGTCCTCGTATGCATCATGCACATATGCAAATACCTGAAACGATCGTTTAATATATCCATTAATTCCTCTCGTGGGTACAGGGATGCAATTGAATTTCCTTTCTTCTGAGGGTTCCGTTTTGCGGTTGTTTAAATGACTGTATACATACATACATACATACATACATACATACATACATACATACATACATACATACATACATACATACATACATACACACACAAATATATATATATATATATATATATATATATATATATATATATATATATATATATATATATATATATATATATATATATATATATATGTGTGTGTACAGAGAGTGAACGAGAGAGAGAGAGAGAGAGAGAGAGAGAGAGAGAGAGAGAGAGAGAGAGAGAGAGAGAGAGAGCAACATAGAAGGTGAACTGACCTTTTGCTAAAGTTTCAGGTTCCAAAAATAAAGTTTTCTGTGTTACAGAAACATATGCTAAACCGAAGCCGCTAAGTAGATGAAAGTTTCTATAATTGTCTTTAGTGACATCTACTTAGTCGTATGTATTAGGATGAGAGCGACTGGATGCAATTGAGACATGTATTTCCGTCCGTGATTGTGATAGACAAAAAATGCAAAAACGCAAAATTGTCAGATTTAGTTTGCAGAGGGTTCAGACCAATTATTTATACCTGTTACTAAAGTTACTTGAAAGACATGCAGATGCTATGAGATTTCTTCCTACGTTAAACCAAACTGTAAATAACGACTGCCAAAATAACAGAAAGAACTAAGACATAAATACCTTAAGGAGATCTTCCAGCTGCAATAGCTGCTGTCGATTCATTTAGCCGAGTCAAGGAGGATATACATGCAGGTACCGACCAATCCAATGCTAAAATGAATGGAACGGAGCATTATCATATATTAGAAACAGAACTAAAACAAAACATAAAACCAGGTGATAGATTTGGCGGTACGGGTGTTTCCCATGTAAAGAATATTGAGGAGGTAAAATTACCAACTTTTGCCATTGTCAGATATAACAATAGAACAAATATCTTTGATACCGGCGAACTCTAATATATATTTATATATATAAATATATATATATATATATATATATATATATATATATATATATATATATATATATATATATATATATATTTATACCACATACATTAAAAATAACATGGCATTTAAAGTGTTGGTATAAAGCAAATCTATATACCAATACTATTGGTATATCAAATAGTGATCCGCCCATAGCGCAATAATACGAATATATAAACATTCTTTCTACCGTAGGCCTATAGCTCTATGAAGAATTTCTACTCATTCATTA
The DNA here is from genome assembly GCA_030141615.1 of Unio pictorum. Lineage (NCBI taxonomy): Eukaryota > Metazoa > Mollusca > Bivalvia > Unionida > Unionidae > Unio > Unio pictorum. The sequence continues at coordinate 8,800,410 of JARLTB010000251.1, forward strand.
ATCATAAATGACATGAAATTAACGACACAAATATTAATAGTCCCTGTTTTCTAAATATTAAAATGGTACACAATTTCATCGGAATCCTGTCTTTTTCCTCTCCCCCTCTCATGCAAAATAAGCACAAATCTGGAGTGAGAGAGAAATATATTGCGCTGGACGAAAACATTAAAGCTGAACTTGTACCAAGTAACCCACAGTACTCTGTTTCCTCGTAATCCTATGCTTACGCTTTCCTTGGGATTTATCTATAGTATTCATAATATCAATGATACATAGTTGCAATCGTCAGACGACACACAAGGCCTACATGTTAAATTTGTCGGTTATGATGCGCACATACTGTATTGTGTTTTAAGCCTTTGTTGTTGTTTCTGAAACCCGTTTTAATCGAGTATTAATAATTAAATATAAAACTGTACAAATGGTCACCAGCCCCCCCCCCTCCTCTCTGGAGCAAGAATACACGAAAAATAAAATACAAGCATTGTGGATTTTTGCTTGTGTCATACGACGATGTCTCTGGACCTATGAATGATGGCAATGTTAGTCAAGACGTACAGAAAGAGAGAGAGAGAGAGAGAGAGAGAGAGAGAGAGAGAGAGAGAGAGAGAGAGAGAGAGAGAGAGAGAGAGAGAGAGAGAGAGAGAGAGAGAGATGTTTAGTCTGTAGAATCGCTAATTAAATCAAAATGATGACTTAGTCAATATATTAAAATATTTTAATTACCTCTTGTTGGTTCGTGATTCCAATTCGTATATATTCCACGCGAATTTCCATACGACAGTAGGTCAATGACAGTACATGCATAGTCTATAATAAGATCACCGTGTTTGCAGTGCACTACTTTCTACATTAAAAAAAACAAAAACACAACAACATATTTTATATTTAAATAATGCGTGTGTCTTATATTGATTTAATAAATGTGAATAAAAAAAGAAAATGAAAAAGAAAACAATCAACTATCAATTTGAATAAGTGATTGTGAATAACAAGAAAAATCGTAGAACTAGATTTTGTAGCAGACAGCCACTTGGTTGTGAGGAGGTCATTTACTCTGGCAATATATCAGGAGCACATCGTAACTCCAACTTGCAAATATTTGTATTTGTATGTGATATAAATAAAATATATGTATAGTATGTACGCTGTATCATTGATATACCACTCGTTGTATAAATTTTTCATTAAAAGGAAACTCGGGCAAGCCTCGTTTCCTTTTAATGAAAAATTTATACATCTCGTGGTATATCATTGATACAGCGTACATACTATACATATATTCTATATATATATATATATATATATATATATATATATATATATATATATATATATATATATTTCTAAATATAAATTACCCTATTGATATCATTAATGCTGCTTTCCAAAAAGTATCTTCTCTTACACAACTTGAATCTTTACAACGTAAAATCAAAAATATAAATAAGGATATCATTCCCTTTATTATTGAATATAACCCAAGTTTACCTAATATAGGTAAGATTATCAATACATATTGGGATTTGTTAAAATTATCAGGTAAAGAAAATGTTAAATTCCTACACGAAAGCATGCCCATGCTTGCTTATAAAAGGACAACAAATCTTAAAGATTACCTAATTAATTCTAAATTAGAAAAAAAAATCGTACAAAAAAGGATCAGCAACTAAATGTAATAGACCTAGATGTTCGCACTGTTCTCTTATTAATGAAAGCACTTCTTTGAGTAGTAGTAATACAAAAGAAACGTTTAATATGCATTGTGATACTCATTGTGCAACATCAAACGTTATTTATTTGATCACTTGCAAAAAATGTGACGTCCAATATATTGGACAAACTAGTCAACAAATATCTAAACGTATGAACCAACATGGATCAGACATAAAAAATTATATCGCTAAATCTTTTTCATCTCATGTTGCCGTACACTTTAACGATAGTTCTCATATTTTGCAAGATTTTTCCTTTCAACCTATTGTTATAGCTGAATCTGAAATGGAACGTTTGCTAAAAGAAACCTACTGGATTCATCGTCTTAATACAGTATATCCAAAAGGTCTAAATTCCAAAACACTTTACGACGTCATTCATATAATATATATATATATATATATATATATATATATATATATATATATATATATATATATATATATATATATATTTTTTTTTTTTAAATATATATATTGATATACATTAATTAATTTGCATCATAGATATTAAAAGTAAAAATATAGATGTTTATCTCTATTTATTCATAAATTATATATATATATATATATAAATAAATATATATATATATATATATATATATATATATATATACATACATATAAATGGATGGATGGATGGATAGATATATAGATAGATAGATAGATAGATAGATAGATAGATAGATAGATATATAGATAGATAGATAGATAGATAGATAGATAGATAGATAGATAGATAGATAGGTAGATAGATAGATAGATAGATAGATAGATAGATATATATATATATATATATATATATATATATATATATATAGAGAGAGAGAGAGAGAGAGAGAGAGAGAGAAGGAGATAGATAGATAGATATATAGATAGATAGATAGATAGATAGATAGATAGATAGATAGATAGATAGATAGATAGATATATAGATATATAGATAGATAGATAGATAGAGAGAGACAGAGAGAGAGAGAGATTGATATATGGATGGATGGATGTATGGATATGATGATGGATGGATGGATGTATATAGATAGATAGATAGATATATAGATAGATAGATAGATAGATAGATAGATAGATAGATAGATAGATAGATAGATAGATAGATAGATAGATAGATAGATAGATAGATAGATAGATAGATAGATAGAGATTGATAGATGGATGGATGGATGGATGTATATGATGGATGGATATATATATATATATAGAGAGAGAGATAGATAGATAGATAGATAGATAGATAGATAGATAGATAGATAGATAGATAGATAGATAGATAGATAGATAGATAGATAGATAGATAGATAGATAGACGACAGGAATCACAACAACTAATACCTGTAAAAGATCAACGGATAAAAATTAAGTAATGAAAATTGTGAACGAAAAGGATAAAACGAAAATGACCGGAAATTTAGTACAAATGTACAAATGTGGTAAATAGGTTCTTCACAAAGTAAGAAAACGATAATTGGCGATACAACTCAAGGACGTGGTCTTATTACTACGTGTGCGAATGTTCTTTCTGATGTTGATCGATTAGAAAATCTGATTTGTGGAAAACGTGCTGGCAATAATTCACCAGAACTATTAATGATGCTTGTACTATGTGTCAATGATTATTTCCAGATGGCATCATGTATGTTAACGTTTACCGGTCTCATATCCAAGAAATTGTTGATGATTATCACAGTGAGTAAATACAAAATAACAAATAAGATGATAATAGTAGTGAATAATTCATAATTACATGATTATAACACAAGGAAAGATTACAAACTTACTGACCAGTGCAGACTTTTGCTGGATTCTCGATAACTAATTTTATAAATAAATCTCTACGGAAAATCTCAACGATTTCTTATCATAAAGATTTTTTTGTAGTTGGCGTTTTATCATATAATCAAAGGGATATGATATAATGTACCATCACTTGGAGGTTATTTTATACACAGCAAATATATACTTGAATATGCCGTCAGAAAAATATTTACACTGACCTCTTTCGGGATAGAACAGTTCAAAAATTATTTTGTATGATAGAGATCATATTCTAAATTATTCCCATTTCTGCATTAAATGGAATATGCTTGAAAAATATTATCAAATTACTCAGATTATCAAAACAATTACTTCAGATCGCTCTGTACAATTAAAACTAAAATCAGAATTATAGGGTTGATTTTATAATATGATATGTTAATATAACTAACAATACTAGTTATGGACAGATTTCAATTATTTGCTATAGCAAATGGTACTCAAAATATAATAATAATGAAAGTCAGTCAAATTTTATACATGGCTTCTAGATGCTACATTGTGCTCAAGACTAAATGAACTGGGAATACATTCATCATTTCTTAAATGTAAAAGGAAACTAAAAAAAAAACGTTCTTTCAAAGCTGGCCGGCGAAAAACAGGACGAAGAATTCCAGTTATCTCCCTTTCACAAGTAACTGATAAAGAACTTAAAAAATATGCCGCTAAAATAACCTCGTTCAAATTACTCTTAAATCGTCAACCGTTGTGTCAAATATCCCAGTGTTACAACTTTGTATTGCACTATTCAACGCTCAGTCAGTAGGATCACCGGAAAAGCGCACAAAAGTTGTTAATTTTATCAACGACCAAAATATTGACGTCTTCTTCCTAACAGAAACTTGGTTACATTCCCCAGGTGATGAATCTAAGTGTGCCGATTTAACACCAAGCAATTACTCCATCAAGTCGTTCCTCCGCAACTCTCGCGGATTTGGAATTGCTTTAATTACAAAGAATGCCATGATCAAATGATTTAAGTACAACACAACTTTCATTTTCTTCCACACATCGTTTGAATTAGTCCAAACATCGCTTACACTGGAACAAAGGTAAGTACATTTTTTCTTCCTCTACCGTAATACTCCTATTCGACAAAACAAGCTGACTGTATCCTAACCTAACAACTTTCTTACATCCAACAGCTGAACAACTTGATAACTGCCTGCGTTCATTGCTTGAAAAACATGCCCCAGCCACCAAATGCAGAGTATCAATACAAAAGTGTTCTCCATGTATATCAGTGTTAGGGACCAGCTTCGCACTGCTAAAAGACATCGCCGAAAAGCAGAGAGGTTTTTGATTTCCACCAGACTCACTATTCATAAACAAATCTACGAAGACGCCTAGAAGAACGTCTCAAACATAGTCCATTTAGCCAAATCATCCCACTGCAGTACTAAGATCACGAAGACTGTCAGCTGCAAAGAGCTATTGGAAATAACTAACAAACTAATGTCAAGGAACAAATGTACACCACTTCCAACAACCTTCTCTCCACTAGACCTACCAGACCAATTTGCAAATTTCATCGATGACAAAGTACAAACCATTAGAGATAGAGATTCGCTTGACAGCACAATTTCAACTGATTCGACACTATACATTTATGAGTCAGAATTTCAGAGACTACCATTAGGAGCATTTGCACCTGTTTCTATTGATTTAGTATGGACAATTGTAATGAAAAGTGCACCAAGGTTTTGTGAACTTGGTCCAATTCCGATATCACTGCTGCTTGAGTGCTTAGACCCAATATTGTCTTCACTAACTCATGTTATTAATATCTCTCTCTTATCAGGGGAATTTCTATCCTTTTTCAAAACTACCATCGTAAAGCCACTGCTGAAGAAACCAACACTGGACCATACCGATTTAAAGAACTACCGGCCAGTTTATAATCTCCCATTCATATAAAAAATCTTAGAAAAGGTTGTTCTAACTCAACTTGTATCTCATTTGAATTAAAACAGTCTTTTAAGCAATGTACAGTCTGTATATCTCCTTTGCCACAGTACGGAAAGTATACTTCTGATAGTATTTAGTAACATTCTCTCTGCTTTGGACAGTGGAAATATTACAGTACTCACTCTCCTGGATTTATCTGCAGCATTTGACACAATAGACCATGATATATTACTTCACCGTCTCCAGCATGAATTGGCATTCAGAATATAGCCTTACAGTGGTTCAAGTCATACTTAGTGAACAAGACACAAATTATATCTGCAAATGGAATACACTCCAGCCCAGTTGACGAATGTTGTTGTGTTCCACAGGGATCTGTTCTTGGACCTGTTCTCTTCATTCTGTATACCCAGCCGCTCTCAAGTGTCATAGAGCATCACCCAGTGTCGCACCAATTGTATGATGATGACACCCAGATATACAAGTCGAGCCACCCAAATGAAGTTGATGCTACCATCCATGGAGTAGAGAGGTGCATTTCTGATGTGAAATCATGGATGACATGTAACAAGCTACAGATGAATGATAATAAAACTGAGGCTATTCTGATCCCATCACAAAGACCTTCTCATTCACATCCTTTACCTCAGACAATAAGTATCAGCAACACCAACATTAAATTCTCAGTCAGTACGGTACCTAGGCGTTACTCTAGACAGTACTCTCACATTGCACCAACATGTCATGAACATATGCAAGGCTGTATATCTTGAATTGAGACGCATCAGTTCCATTCGTAAATATCTTTAAGTTGATGACACTAAAAGACTTGTGTGTTCATTAGCACTTTCAAGGCTGGATTATTGTAACTCAGTTATGTGCATTTATCTCGTTATATATATTCCCCATATTTGCAAGTTTCCTTCTTTAATATATTATTTTGAACAAGTTATGGTCACAATGACTCAAATGGAATATGGCGTGAGGATATGACAATCTACAATAAGCCCTACGTCGATAGCGTTTGTATTACCAATGCGAAATGTCACACTGTATTGGTACAACCCTAGACGTTAAGATTGATATCAGTAGGCAACTGTATGTCCTCAAAAGAAAGATTCCTCACTAATGTACATATACAAACATGCATTGAATAGCCATTAAAAAGAACTTTAAACATCAACAAGAAAAGAGGCAGTGTTTCAAATGTATTATATGTAAGTTTAGTCTAAAAAAAATAAAAGCCAAGGTTGGTCTCTAACATTTTACATTGTAAGTGTATACCGTTTGTCAATAATTTCTTTGTTACTAACAAAGGAACGCATTTCAACGGAAACAAAATGCTACATAATAATATAGTGCCATAATAAGAATTTCTTATTATATAACGCCATTCTTGCTAGATATAATAATGTTCTCTAGTTAACCTTAATTGTACGAGTTCACTTGAATAACAGGACTTCATGAAAGTCTATTCACTAAGATTTGTATAGTGTTTCACCCATCCAAAACAGGTAAGGCGATATGCGCACAGCAGTAAGGACTACAAATACTAATAATGCGATCTTTTGGGGTTTTTATGTTTCCACGGATCAAGTGTTAACCTTCTCGACATAAGTACTACAGCTTTTGATATAAGAGACAGTTTTGTAAACGTAAAGAGCGTTTTAAACTATTATGTTGTTCTGTAGCGTAGTCATATCATTATTGATGGTGTAAATATATTCATTTGATTTCCGTATAAGTATTTACTTTCTTAACTGCATTCAGCATACATAGACTTTGTGACTGAGCCGTGTTTCCCTTCTCCGATATAACACACTGTATGTATTGACTACAGCTGACAGAGTTGCATTCTGATGCATGCAATTACTTTAACATAAATAAAGTGAATATAGTTATCATGAAGTGTGTCAGTCAAGGTTGGAATGCTGCCGAAATGTGTGCGAATGGAGTATCGTTACTTTTTTTAAGCGTTCCGCTACTTTTGCGCATGGAATTCTCCACCTTACCCATACATTCGCATTTGAGTGACATATGTTAAATTACTTTTTTACTGCGTTCTCGCATTAATTTATTTAGCGCTACACCACAGGTGCCAGTTCTTGTTGCACCTACCATAGAGTAACTTATGTATTTCAACACTTAACAATTTCAGAAACTGCTCAGATGGCCTAATAGTTAGAGCGAGACCTTGGGTGGCAGATTTTCAGACCCAGGCCAATTCATACGACAGACGTATAACAAATGCATTAAACAATGCCTTGCTAGGCACTCAGTTATACCGAGTTTGTGTTAGGACTGGTGAGGCTGCTCTCAGAACAATGTGAATGTATTGGACATGAAGCAACAAGTCTGCGGCACGGCGCACCCGTTCTAGACATCCATATCAACTGGCACATTGTAGATATCGTAGTAAATATATAAATGTAACAAGATCGTTGAAAACATTTGAAATTAACATTATGTTTATATACATGTTTGAACTTCACTTTACCAGTTCAAATTTAGGATGGATGAAACGATTTCAACTATGAACAATGTGTGTATGTTTGTGCATGCTATGTGTGAAAAATAATTTGTACGATGTCAAATGGGAGCTGAGGTATTTTTATACACAAATTGTAACTCGTGACGAGCACAATGAGTCTTTGAGAGACAATTTAACATATAATCTGTATGCTTTACTTATATATATGTATGCAATGTAAGCTTGGTAAAGGACTCGCGTGTTGGTTTATTAGGCAATCAGTAACTTTGAGGTACTATGAAGGGGTATAGCAAATGAGGGTGATATTCGGACGATACGGCTTTCTGGAACATTATCATGGGTTTGGGTTTTGTGTTTGATGTGAGGCTTGTGGATTTGAATAAGGGTCTAGTGTTTGGGATGGACGTGCCTTATTGTTGAGATAAAATCATGTGCATAATAATACCATTTGCCTATAAACAACGTTATGTTTGCGTAAGCAAATATATAACAGTTATGTGAAAACTGTAAGAGAATTGGTAAGGCGGATAATATGTTACATTGCTAAAGAAACAATCTGCTCGTGACGATAAAGCTAGTCAATTCTGTTAAACGTGCTAAGTGATTACAAATATAAATCTATATGATACGTTTCGTGACACCAAAAGAAAACTATATATTGCTGAGTGGCTAATGTACAAATAGACTAAATTCACGCTAATTCACTAATTTGCAAAATGTATTTTGGTAAAACTTATAAATACCAATAAATAGCTTTTTAAAAAATCATCTTAAATAAATAGAACATACGAGAAAGCTCAGCAAGCAGGAACAAACATATGCGATATATACGTAGCTTCAATCCGATATACATGAACGCTACTTATGTCAGTATTCAGTATGAATTAGCACGATATATATCGGCAATTATGTATAAGAGGCGACTAAATCACTAACAACGGAAATAGTATATTAAAAGAGCACTGGAAATCCAGTTATGATGTAAATAATTCATGTATGATGTATGTAATACATTTTTCATGTACGGAATGTTTGATGCGTGTATCATTTGAATTCTTAGACATTTTATTTTCTTGAGTAGATCAGATTTCTAAATTTACAATCTTTTAGTTAAAATGTTGTCAGATGATGTTACAATTGGTCCCTCAGCTGATTGGGCGAACTTTATATAATTATTGTACATTTCCTGCCATAATGCCGTCCAAATAGTTCATGGACAGCACCATTTGGTGTTTAAAACACCGTTTACTCGTCTATCCGTTTGCGTTTGGGTTTCAGTCTCATATTTGATTGTGATGTTGTCCGTAAATTGGCACGTTAGCTTCTAACCCTACCCATCCTTGTATTCGTCTATCAGTGTACAAGTCCATCATTTCTTTCAGCCATTCGTCCCATTAATATTTGAGTAGTGCTGTATTTATATGCCTGTCTAAGCATCCATCTGCTTGCCTGTTTGAAAAGTAATTAGGTTGTGCTTAAAAAGCATGTTTCAAATTCAACAGTGAATGTCAGTCGTGGGCAAACATTTGAGGTATGAACATAAAACGTTGTGAATAGACTAACATAAAGCAACGTCAAAGGACAGTAACTCCAAAACGTAACAAATAAGTTAATACAAGATATCTCAAAGAGAGTGTTCACCCACATAAAAACTAGACAAACTCACAATTATACTGAATATAACTGCAGTTATTATTTGTATTAATCCATAATGTCCAGTCATTGATACAGCTTAAAATGATAATTATAATGTAGATGCATTAAACTACTGAAGTTGGTCAGTTTGTCTGCAATTATATTATTAAAGTAAATATAAATCTACTAAATAAATATAATAGTAGAAAAACTAAAAAGTGTTCCTTATGCAGAAAACGTTATTATGAGTAACGCAAATCCTTGCAAAGATAAAGATTTTAAACATTATTTACCAAGTAATATACATGATTTGATACAAATTAACGGAAAAGATATTACGTATGCAAAACGCTTGGAATGGTATGTATACATTACATTAGAGTACATAAACATAACTCGTCATTCGTTCATTTGAATGTTGATTTAATGCGTTCAGCTCTGAAGGGCCATACCATCATGTTGCATTCAGATACAGTACATACATAATTGTAGTTTGAGTATGTTTGTGCGATTCCAAAATGTCAAAAACTATACCCATACTAAGACTAAAGCAAAATTAATTCTTTAATAAGGCAATTGTTTGCATGATGAAGTATCTGATGCAATGGATCATTATGTGTATGTACTTCTGTAAAGAGTAATCTCCGTTACCTATAATTATAACACGTGTACATCTACACTGTTATATATTCTGAATACAGACAAAATCAGTTTTTTGTGTACATTACGCCCCATATAATTGTGCCTTCACAAAAGTTAACAGGCTCTTGTTTTCAACAATATAAATTATCAGATGTCCTCATCCTATTTTAACACATGAAACGAGAGAATATCGACAAATCATTTGTTTTATTTTAAATCACTGATGCAACGTATGTGTTAACCAGAATATAATCTACTGCAAGGGTGCACTGTTTATTTCAACTTGGTTTGAAATCCCTACGCATAAAGAGTACGTACAAATTAAACATGTCATGGGAACGATTTATTAATGGAGTAAACATTAACATATACATAAATCATATATTGCGACATTTTCATCAACGTCATCGAGTTTAGAATTGATGTACCCTTTAGCATATTTTTTCATGCAGATATTCAAATACGTTTACAACCTAATTGTAAGTTCTGTATACTATATAATATTGTAATACTGTATTTAGTTGAATGTTTTATTTCTCTCCCTATCTCTCTCTCTCTCTCTCTCTCTCTCTCTCTCTCTCTATATATATATATATATATATATATATATATATATACAGCATCGGTACAGCATCAGCAAATAGGAAGCAACTCCCTTACACACGATGGTGACAATATAATGTTTGTTAACGAAAAAGTATATCTGAACCCCAACATACAATGAAGACAGACATACACACATATACATACATATACTCTTTTATGTAACTGTAAATAAATATTAATATTACCAAATAGTTTCCAGTAATCCAGAAAGGCTTTTAAAGAATGAAACTATTATAACAGACCAGGTTTAAAAGGAGATTTAAAAAAAAAACATTACAGCAATTTAATAAAAATGTAAGTTTTATCCTCGTAAATACGGCAGGAAATCATCGGACATAGCTTGTAGCAATTGATTAAATTGACCATGAAAAGAAAGTCACATCGATATGATTAAAAATTGTTCACCCCAATGCAGAAGAGTTCATAACGAATGCTAAAATTATCGTCATAATGAATATATGATTTAATGATTTACCAAATAAGAAGTATATTTGGTGTAGTAAATATTAATGGAAAAGGGAACATCAATATTTCTCTTGCGAATGTTTGTATAGATAGCACTACACAAACGAACACGTTCCTCGTATATTTGAAACGTTCATTTAAAGTTTGTGATGTGAGTGATCATATTATCATTAAGTAGCAGTATATATAATTCACTTGAGTGTATGTGTTTATGTTGAGTGGGGTGTTTGGGGAGGGTGGAGTACGTGTGTGATACGGAAATAACAAAATTGTACGATGAATGTAGTACCTAATTAAATATTTACTGACAATTGTAAAGTTGAGAATCTTACTCTTAATTCACTTTAATATTAACGGGAACTATATATGAGCACATTAACATTCTGATATTTTAGTTTGATCAGTACGATTGATATGAAAGACTACAATTAAACACATTAAATTAAACTAGTAAAGCAGTCACGTACTGTCATTACGGTTCTTATTTACATATCATGACATTTAAAAATAAAATCAAACATACAATATACAAAACATGATTAGGTCGCCACGTCGCCGCGCCATTGTGAGTAAACGAACATTGTCCTTATGGCTTTGTTTTCACCGTTGTAACAATGAGTATAAGATTATCAGAAGAAGTGCGTAAGCATCTAGCTGGTGTATACATATGGATAGGCATGTTGCACTGGAGTCTGTGATTGAAACAAAGCACAGAGAACAAATGTTGGGTTTTATGTTGTATCGAATCGATAGAAAGTTAAGGGTACAGATCAGTGGTGACGTGTGCTCTGATCGAGGTACTCTACAGATAATCCATGTAGCTGTGTTTTGAACATTTTGAAGTTTCTGGAGTAAATATTGCGACGAACCAGACTGAATTGAGTTACAATAATCCAGAGTTGAAGGTACTATTGATAACACAAGTGTTTTAGTACCATCAACTGAAAGATATTTATGAATGGAACTGATGCGTCTCAATTCAAGACATGCAGCCTTGCATATGTTCATGACATGTTGGTGCAATGTGAGAGTACTTTCTAGAGTAACGCCTAGGTTTCGTACTGATTGTGAAAATTTAATGTTGGTGTTGCTGATATTTATTGTCTGAGGTAAGGATGTGAATGCGAAAGTCTTTGTGTTGTTCTCAGAATAGCCTCAGTTTTATTATCATTCAACTGCAGCTTGTTACATGTCATCCATGATTTCACATCAGAAATGCACCTCTCTACCCCATGGATGGTAGAATCAACTTCAGTTGGGTGGCTAGACGTTTATATTCGGGTGTCATCAGCATATAATTGGTGGGACGATGGGTGAAGTTGAGAGCAGCTGAGTGTACAGAATAAAGAGAACCGGTCCAAGAACAGTTCCATGAGGAACATCACAACATACGTCAACTGGGCTGGAGTGTATTCAATTTGCAGATATAATGTGTGTCCTGTTGACTAAGTGGGACTTGAACCATTGTAAGCCTAACTGTTGTGCGATTTGGATTTGTAACATTTCTTTAACAATTGTTCAGTCATATCGCTATGATTACTGCAGTGTGGCAGTTTATAGTGATGTCTAGCACTGGATCATCATGCCGCAGACATGTAGCATGATGTCCCACCCAGTCAAATTATTCTGACACCAGGCTGACTAATCCTAACACTAACCTCCTATTGTGCATGCATCTATAGTGACATTATGAATCAAGCCAGGAACAGCTCAATAATTAAGGAGCAAGAGGTAATTAAATAACCCTAACAACATTTCATTGATTTCATTTCTGTCCACATTTTGCTATTCCTACTGACTGTCAGTGGCACATTTAATTCAACTCTAACAACGTTTCGTTGATTTTGTTTCTGTACACATTTTTCTATTCCTACTGAATGTCAGTGTCACATTTAATAATCCTCCTAGGTTTCTACTGTGTAGCACTTGTTTGTGAATATGCCTGTTGAAAGAGATGACCCAGTTAGACATCTCGTTCACCTTTTGTGGGAGGTTCATAACAAACATATTTTGTATGGTGATGTTTGATCCCTAGAATTGTTTACTGATAATCTGATTATTTTGTTTATTACATGTTTGGGAACTGTATATACTACATGTTGCTGCGGTTCAGTGTTAAATTTCTTTAGTGTTGGGATGGGGGTTGACAGAAGCATTAGTTGGGTGGCTGGTTTAGCTCAGGTAATTGGAATAAGTCTGTTGTTGTTTGTCACTAATCTGTACATATTTGTGGCCTGAAATTTCCATGATATAAGTTGGGGGAATGTTTATGTCTCCTAAATTCTGAAGTATGTACTTTCGGCTACTAGCATTTGTTCATATTCTTCTGTAATATTTGCTTCTTTTTCATGTTTTTCATGATGTAGTTAAGCTTGTTAATTCCAAAGATATGTTTTGGGTTTGTCACTGAGATCAACTTAGTGTTGGGCACAATATTGAAAGGATCATCACGTTAACAAAAGACTGTACATTGCTGAAAGTTGAGTTAGAACAACTATTACTAAGATTTTTTTTTATGAATGGGAGATTAGAAACTGGGTGGTAATTCTTTAAATCGTTATGGTCAAGCGTGGGTTTCTTTAGCAGTGGCTTTACGACGGCAGTTTTGAAAATGATGGGAATTTCCCCGATGAGAGAGGTATATTAGTAACATTAGTTAGTGAGGGCAATATTGGGTCTAAGCACTCAAACAGTAGTGATGTTGAAATTGGATCAAATTCACGAGACTTTAGTGCACTTTTCATCACGATTGTCCGTACTAAATCAATAGAAACAGATTCAAATGATCCTAAGTGTTGTCGCTAAAATTCTGCATCATAACTGTATGGTGACAAATCAGTTGAAATTGTGCTGTCAAGCGAATCTCTAATAGTTCGTACTTTGTCACGGAAGAAATTTTCAAATTGGTATGGGAGGTCTAGTGGCGAGAAGGTTGTTGAAAATGGTGTATATTTGTTCCTTGACATTAGTTTGTTACTTATCTCAAAGAGCTCTTTGCAGCTGGCAGTCTCCATGATCTTAGTACTGTAGTCGGATGATTTGGTTAATGGACTATGTTTGTGATGTTCTTCATAGCGGCTTTGTAGATTTGTTTATAAATAGTGAGTCTGGTGGAAAGCCAAAGCCTCTCTGCTTTTCGGTGATGCCTTTAAGCAGTGCGTAACTGGTCTGAACACTACTATACCATGGAGAACACTTTTTTATTGATACTCTGCATTTGGTGGCTGGGTCACGTTTTTCAAGCAATGAACGCAGGCAGTTATCAAGTTTTCCGCTGTTGAATGTAAGAAAGTTGTTAGGTTTTCTTGGACGTAATGTATGAATTTTGTTATATTTACCATACGGCGGTTTATCTTAGTAGAAAAAAAGGTGGACTGATACGTCGAGATGGCATACAATACAGAGGTGATCCAATGCAAGTTCGTGGGATACAAAGTTAGATTGGATAATATTATCATCAGGTCTATAAATAAACCAGTCTAAAATGTGACCAAGTTTATGGGTAGGTTGGTTAACTCACTGTTTAAGATTGAAAACATGAATTTAATCTAGGAGTTTTGACTTGTATGGTTTGCCAGGACAGTCGAAGTGAATGTTGAAGTCTCCAAGAGTAATAGGGTTACCACCTATCGAATTTCCATACTCTACAATATTTGGAAACTACTCCAAACAGAGAGATTAATTCAGCTTGTTTTTGCTACTAGGAGGAGGACGATAGAGACAGAACGAATGGATGGACCTTTGTTCCAGCGTTGATTGGACTAGTCCAAACGATGTGTGACAGAAATTCAAGGTTGTCTTGAACTTAAGGCATTTGATCATGGAATTATTTGTAATTACAACATATCCACATCCGCGAGAGTTTCGGGGGGAACGACTTGATGGAGTAATTGCTGGGTGCTAATTCCTCACACTTAAGTTCATCATATCCGGATTTTAACAAAGTTTCTGTCAGAAAGAAGACGTAAAATTTCTGGCCGTTGTTAAAATTAACAATGTATGTGCGCTTTTCTGGTAATCCTACTGACTGAGCGTTGAATGATGCAATACGTAGTTGTATCCCTGGGACAGTTGACACAACGGTTGACGATTTCAGAGAAATTTGAACCAGGTTATTAAAATTAACGGCATAATATTTAAACTGTTTATCCTTTACGAGCGAATGGGAGATAACTGGAATTCTTCTTCCTGTTCTACGCCGGTCAGCCTTGAAAAAACGTTTCTTTATTCGCTTCCGTTTAAGTTAAGAAATGATGAATGTATTGCCAGTTCGTTCAGACTTGAGTACAATGTAGTATGTAGAACTAAGCTGTTGTCATTTAATCCAATTAATGAGGGTCCATCGTATTGTAAGCGGGCAATTTACGGCGGTTTATTCAAAAACATATGACGTCTTAACAGTGGGACAAAACAGCTAAGATATATTCTAATTGTTCTCGTTTCCAAAAGAAGGAGATGAATTAACATAAGAACGGAACAGCCAATGCATGATGAAACAGAAGAATGTAGGCGAATATAGTATTATATTCTGAAAATGGCATATACAATGCGACAATGATTGTTTCACAGAGAAAGAAGCTTGACGTGGTCATTGGACAAGAGTTTCCAGTACAAATAGTAAGCATATATAGGAACAAACGTGTGAATTAATTATAAAAAAATTGTGTGGACAGAAACTGATTTTGGAAATAGACTTGCACAAAGGAAGGAGTATATTCTTTGAGAATAGGATATATAGTCTAACAACTTAAGTAATATTATTGTAAGGGATATAATAAGCATGTATCACAACATAATAATATGCAATTCAGCTAATACTAATATGAGTTGCTTACAAAACAGGTTTATTATGTTACACCCTAAACCTGCCTAATTTGGACACTGATGTTTGAAACAACATATGATGTAGTATTTGAGTATTTAACTGGATTCATGGTCACTTTACAGTATTTAATTTTAAAAACAGTATAGTAACCAAATTAGAGAGACACTTGTTTCATAACATTCTTGAAAGACAATTGATTGAACACATCAAAAATATTGAACATAAATATGTATTCGTACATTTCATCAGAATGTATAATCGTGAGATAATAATCGAACCTTATAAACAACAGCAATATTTTAAAAAATTCCATTTCAAGGACATTATATATTCTTTGCTAGATACAATCTAAAGTTTTATGTATGCAAAATCCTTGATTTTAACTTTTCGAATTCATATTGGGTCTTATTATAATGTGTAGCTTCCAAACTAGCTTATCCTTACAATTGGAAGATAACATTCAGCACAATTCTGAGCATTCATGCCAGGCATTCTTGAAATGTACCAGTGTAAAGACAAAATATTGTTTTCTCTATTTTTTTCTCTCTCTTTCTCATATTGTTAGCAAATGTTAGCGATAAATAATTACATAATGTATTACTAACGCATTTACTGTATGACATGTATAACAAAAGTTTGGAATACATACGGTAAGCATAAAACATTACTCCCCTCTTCAACGAAATAAGGTAGAAACAATTTGTCAGTCGGTTTAGTCTAGAATTTGCAATGTTTGACAGTGTTCCCGTGTCCTGTCTTTGGGCGTGGAACAACGGAGTCAAGTCCGGTGTGCTAATTGGAATCAACGAGTATGCCATAATGAGACTGGATTCAACATTAAATATATGTAAAGCGCAACTGTCACAAATACTCACGGTACCATTTCCGTTTCCATAGTGTAACGATGGAAACATCGTTGCTTTTGGCATATGTTTGTCTCAAGAGATAAGAGATGTGCGCCCATGAGATATGCCCCTGTTTGGTGTTGTGCAGCGTCCACATTAGCTATGCAGCCCAGCACGAAGTGACAGTCCATGCTCAACGTGTTGCACTTGAAAGTTGAGTCTAGTGTGCATTGAAGCTGATTATTCATCAGAAAATAGGCGGAGCAGTGTGAATATGCTGGGAATCTGGGATCGTTTCAGCACCTCGTAGTATTTTACTTTATTTATCCAGGAGATTGAAATTATGCATCGAAGTCATTCAATACGATATGCGCACAGCATTTGCTCTAGTGAGGCGTACATAATCCAGGTTTACAAGCATACATGATAGTCGTGCCAGGTTGAATGGGTTCCGGTCTAATCGCATGTGCAGCAAGATCCCTTATGTGGACATCCCAAAGGCATATTTAAGCAGGACAGCCAAAAAGATGCCGATGAGTGTCGGGGCTTGGATGAGCATAATGTTTATCCCCACTGTAGCTGTTGAAGGGGTCGGACGTTGAGCCATCATACTGAATCATACCTTGAGTATTTGGGACAGTTGCGCTCTACATACATTCCATATTGCACTGTAACTTTGATGTCATCATGGAAGGAACGGATTGTTAAATATCCATCTCTACTGACCAAATCAAACTTCTTGGTGAGGTCTATAAAAATCAGATAAGAAGGGGTTGTGTTGATATCTGTATTTCTCTTGCAGTTGCCTGACGAAGAATATAATGTCATTTAAGAACCACTCTGCGTGGAACCCACACATCCACTCTGGATACAGATTGTCACTAAGAGTATGCAGTCTATTCAGAATGAAACGTGCGAGACTTTACCCATAATGCTGAGAAGTGCTCATGTAGATGTTGCTGTCATTTATTTCAACAATTTTGTACTTGTACAGGTTTACGATGTTGGCGTCTCTCATGTCCTGAATAACTGAAACATCATACCAGTAATTGTATAGGAGGTCATACCAGAGTGTGAGCAATGCTCTGCAGCCGCACTTGATGACTTTTTTTGTTTGTTATCTAGGTAAGCACTACGACCCTTTTCTATGAATGGCATGAGAGTGGTGCATATGGACTAAAGGAAATACTTCTGAAATTTGTAAACGTTCGAGGAATATATATGGAATTGTTTAGCCATGATTGGTTGATAATGAAAGTTCAACTTTATCACGCATAATTTAGAAACAAGCATTACCACAAATTAGCATCTGCCTACTTGATGCAGAATTGAGTGTGTGGGGGTGTGCTTAGTTAGGATTCTAACGTAGATTTAGTCACATCGCTAATATGTACACAGTGTGGTATTTTAAACTAATGTATATCTCCGGGGCATCATGCCGCAAAAATATAGCATGATCTCCCACCTAGTCACACTATCCTGACACCATGAAGACCAGCCCTAACACTAACTGTTAGAGCGTAGCAATTAGCGAGGCAGCTGCTACTAACATTTGTTTAAATCTGTGGTATGCCTCAGACTGAGTTCGACCACACGACAGCCTCCATCCCGGGCGGTTGTTCTAACCACTCTGACATCCATGAGGTATAGTTTATGTAAATATTAATCCAATTTGTTTAAAATCTTTAACGATATGTACTGTGTCATCATTCCGTCTGAAGGTCAGGAATATGGGGAGCACTATTGAAATGAAGATCAGATTATAGAACCAACAACGAAGAGATCGTGATTACAGCATTGCGACTTCTCTTTTAAGATATGATTCCATAAACACTTAGTACGTCTGCTTCAGGACCTATAAGTGTTATCTCAGTTTATTTTGGACATTTTTGTTATGTTCTGGCTTTCTTTAGAATATGAGCATTATTGTGTTGCTGATATAATAAGAAAGTAAAGAAAGAAGAGAAAAAGTACTAATTTACATACTGTAACTAGAGACTGAAATTTTATGCAGACACATTACTAACGCTACTATACATTAGTTCTGCTTCTTACGAAACTGCCTGCATATGGTAATCAAGGTCGTTCGGGCGTGATTTTATTTTTGTATTATGCAATATTGGTACATTTCCATAGCTCACATAATTACGATAACTGCTTTTACATACCTCACTGTTGTATGATAGCATTTATGATCACAAAGGAACACTATTGTTCAATTCAAATTTTCTCTATGCGTTCGGTCTCCAAGTCGATTCATACATCTATACAGAAGCAAAGTGAGATAAGAGATATATATATTCTTGGAATCTCATTGTGTTATCTCCCATTCCCTGATAAAATGTGGCCATAACTTCATAACGAGATGATTATATTCGAAATGACTAGATTCAACTTTACTTAAGAGAAAATGTGAACCAATGCCAATCGCACGTTAATATTTACCTTTTTGAGCTGCAAATATGATACGCCTTCTCTAATCCCCGAATTGATATATAAATTCTTGGAGTAGTGTGTAGGGAACCAACCTGTGTATTACAGCAAATTACTTCACATTTCGACAGCTTGATTGTCACATAATAATACTAATACTAATAATAATAATAATAATAATAATAATAATAATAATAATAATAATAATAATATTGACAATATTAATACAAATGACGAATTTGTATAGCGCCCCATCTTAGAAGCTATATGTATTTTAGAACATCTATAATGATTTGAATACAAACAAACACAAAACACAAAAAAAACAATAAAAACAAGCACCATGCAATTCGAAGAAGAAAAATGCTGACAATAGTTATGGTAGGAAACATTTTTAGGTCCTTAGATTTATTTTTGCAGTAGACAAAGGTGCCATTTAAGGGCACTCATGAAAGGAACAAAATGGCTGCAAGATTGTCAAATCTGATTAATGTATTAAATACTGTAATTTCTCGAACAATCAAGATGAAAACTATAACGCGTTCACAAAAACTATTCATGTACAACATGATTTTATGAAACAATCAGTGTTAGGTAGTGCTAAAGTCAGATACGTATATGAAGCGGGTGAATTTGAAGGGGACACGAACGAGCACTTGATCTGATCTGTAGTATCACATCTCAACATATTTCTACTGTAATTTTATCCACGGGTAAACCTTCAATATACAGATTAGATTCACTGCTCCTCGGTGTGTACTGTTTAGTGTTACACCGAAGTTTCGTTATAAATTTAATGTTGGTGTTGCTGATATTTATTGTTTGAGATAATGGATGTGAATGAGAAGGTATATGGGTTGTGATCCGAATGGCTTCAGTTTATCATCATTCGTCTGCAGCTTGTTAGATGTCATTAATGGTTTCACATGCACTTCATTACTCCTTGGATGGTAGCACCAACATCAGTTGGGTGGTTAGACTTGTAAATGTGTGTGTCATCAACGCACACTTAATAAGACACTTCGTGACAATCTATGACACTTGAGAGCGGCTGAGTATATATATATAATAAAGAAAGCAGATCCAAGAACAGACACATGTGGAACACCACAACATATATCAACTGGAGTGTATTCAATTTGCAGATACATGGTGTGTCCTGTTGACTAAGTAGGACTTGAACCACTGTAGTGTTGTGTTGTGAATGTTATATATCAGGGTTTATTGAGTCACATGTTGCAGACAAATAAAGAAGGGTGACTGTCAAAAGCAGAAAGAATGTAATTAAGTACGTTAAGAATAGTAAGTCAGTACTGTGGCAAGGGTGATATGCAGACTGTACATTGCCAAAAATACTGTTTGAAATAAAATAAAATATAAGCTGGGTTAGAACAACTACTTCTAAGATTTGTTATACGAACTGGAGATTAGAGACGTGGCAGTTATTCTGAAAATTGGTATTATTTAAAATGATGGGAATTGCCCAAATGAGAGAAAGATATTAACAACATCAGTTAATGAAGGTAATATTGGGACTAAGCACTCAAGCAGCAGTGATATTTTAATCGTACCAAGTTCAGATGATTTTTTGTTGCACTCTGCAACACGGTTGTTGATAATAAATCCATAGATACATGTTCCAATGTTCCTAATTATTGTCGTTGGAATTATATATACTAAGTGTATGATGACGAGTCAATTGAAATTATGTTGTCAAGCTTGTACCTAATGGGTTGTACTTTGCCACGGAAAAACTTTGCAAATAGGTTCGGAAGGTCTACTTGAGAGGAGTTAGATGGAGGTTAAGTACATTTTTTCCATGACATTAAGTTAGTAGCTTTCTCTAAGATCTCATTGCAACTGGAACTTTCCGTGATCTTAATACTGTAGTGTAATAATTTCGATGAATGGATGGTTTGTTACTGTCTTCGTTGCTGTTTCATTGATTTGTTTATGAATAGTGAGTCTTATCGAATGTCATGTAAGCAGTGCAAACTTGGTCCCTAATACTTCTATGGTATGGAGAATACTTTTTAATTGGTACTCTACACTTGGTAGCTCAGGTTTTGTTTTTCAAGCAGTGAACGCAGGCAGTTATCGAATTGCTCTGTAGGAAGTAAGAAAGTTGTTACGTTTTATGGATGTCATACATTAGCTAGGTAGTATGTATGATACAGAGGTTTATCTTAGAAGCAAATAAAGGTTGAAGATTAGGTATTGATACGTTAAGATGGCGTATAACGCAGAAGCGATATGATGCAATTTTGTGGGATACAAGGGTGGATTGCAGAATAATATCATCAAGTCTATTAAGAATCCATTCAAAATTGTGACCAAGTCTATGGGTGGGCTGGTTTACTGACTGTTTAAGGTTGAAAATATGTATTGTTTTCCTGGACAGTCAAAGTGAAAGTTGAAATCTTGACGAATAATTAGGTTGCCACCTATACAATGTGCATACTCCAGATGATTCGGAAAAGGCTCAAAAAGAGAGATTTATTCAGCACGTTTTTTTAGGAGGAGGGTGATAGAAATTTAAGGATGTGTTGTCTTTAAAACATTTTAATCACGTAAATCTTTGTGATAACCGTAATTCCGCCTGCGCGAATCTGACGCGGAAACGGCTTAATGAAGTAGTTGGTTCGTGTTAAATCCGCACACTTTGGCTAATTGCCAGAGCTCACTTGTACTGAAATGATATGTGATAAGTACAGGACATTACAACTCTCTTTTGCATTTCTCTCGCTAACTAAATTCGAATTATGTCTTAATAATTCGATCACTCTAGTTGTTTTACGGCTACCACCAGGCCAATTTAAATACAGGTTTTAAGTCTGGAAACTGGATCGGATATATATGGGGCATGTAATAATTCTAATATCTGATTGTACAATAAGTGTCTTCGATATTCAGCATCTGCGGATTTCGTATAATTAAAACACTTTTGTTATTTTATTTCCTTGAACCCAAGGTGCATCAGCTTTGATAAGACCAAGGAATAATTCTGAATATTTCATTCCGATATGAAATGTTTCCGTTGGAACTCTGTTGTGGCAGGGAATCTATTTATCATACATAGCAATTTTATAAAAACCATTAGTGAGCATGAATGATCTTAAATGTGTATATTGCGGAGAACCGTCATCGATATGGCCAACAATTGTTACTAATATAGTTCCGTTAGACAAGTAAGTATTTGCTCGAATTAGAAATATGATTGAAGTTGCATCTGTGCTTATAAAATCGTATTCATCATCATCTAAATTGAATTACAAATAATGATACTTAAAATGACGTGCTCCACCTTGACTACATATCCCGCTTATTCTCCTACCTATATCATTTGCGGTTTTATCATCATCGTTCGGTAACAAAACTTCGGTTTGATTTCAGTACGATATTGTGTTCCCTCTTGCAGCGAGGGCAGCAACTGAAGTAACAATGACACAGTTGCTGTGCAACTCAATTCGTGGAGAGATTCTGACAGGTATATTTCACCTAGAACAAACAATTTAATCATATTTGTTCATCATTGCAACTTTTAAACATCCAGATTAATACAGAATCGTCCCTATTTATTTGGTGAATAAAAACAAACATACTTTAGCCAAAATGGCTAAAATAGTACAGTTTCCAACTCGTGGATATATTGTTACTACGTTAGTTTACGCGTGCGCAAAATGATCAATATTTGGAATTGGAACTCCGTAGACTTCTTCCTTGATTTCTCTGGTTGACATTTTAACTATTATTGGAAATTGTAATATCCTCCCTAACTCGTCAACATAATTTATAGTAGTTACGGTATCTTGGACCGATTTTGTACCAGGTAAAACAGACAATGGTGTATGTACTAAAACGTGTTCTAATCGCGGCTAAAAACCTGTGTTATTGAGATGTCACTGAACCGGATATAGTATCAATTAAAAATTTCAAGTTACATAAATAATCGGGCGAAGGTATCTGGGCGTCTGTATTGCTACGAAAATACAACAAATCGCTATCTATGCTGATATATTTCTCTACCACTTCGTTGGAATTAAACATTTTTCCAATGAATAAAATTAGTTTCTAATGGAAAATCTGGGAATTTTTGCTGCGATAACCTTACGCGCTTTTGATCGTAACAAGCATCACATAACTTCTTCATTCATATTATCGGATATGCGCTCTATATTTATACCCCTAAACTAAGTACAAAGTTAGGATTTCCCCTTTACTCATGGTTTTGACACTACACTTCATCGACGAGCACTCGCTAAATACGATGAACATAAATCATTATAACATTGTTTTGTCACATGGAGCTTTACATTTAATCAAAAACCTTCTACAGGCATTATTTGTTTGTGACATGTAAAGTTTCGTGATAATAATCAATAAGAGAACAACTTGCCTTAATTATGTAATTGGTAGGTGGACGATAGCAAAATATTTGAAAGAAGATTATTCTAATCTCACATTAGTTAGACAACCCATGGCAGGTTAAATATTGACTTAAACACATTGGAAAACAGAACTCGATTTTATTGAAATGCCAAAGGGTTACAAGTATATGTTAGTCGACCAGGAAGAATATACCTGGTCCACAAGCGTAACAAAATCTCCTTGATTAAGCTACTGAGCTTCTAAATCGTTCGGGATATTTTTAGAGTGATTCATAATTGAAATAGAAGTTGGTCAAGTTTTATATATACATTGATATCGTCCAAAACAATGTCATTTAACACGAGAGTTTGCTTCTGTCTATCCAGGAATATCAACTTCAATATTCTGACTTCGTCAGTAGGCTGATCTATAACACAATGGCACTGGAGGTGTTACGGATTTTTCTTTATGTAATTGACACAATCACCTTTGAAGTGTGTCTCTGACTATCTTTATACTAGCTTTTATCAAATCGTTTGGTCTCCATGCTTCCCAAAAATCATTTAATGGGGTTAATGAAATTCAATTCACACTGGATTTGACCCGGTTGTAATCTGATCAATTTCTGGAACTCACTTAATTCTGGATCAAGTGCTCTATAACCAGTACTAAGTATGAGGAGAAAAACACAATTGATGGTGGTTGTTCATGATAGCCACACATTATTACATCTGTATTTTTCAGTAACAACCAATCAAGAAACATGTTTAATAAATATAACGAAACTGTGCATATCTCATCACAAATAATGATTTTGGAAATATCTTTTTCACCCATTCGATCATGCGTCGATGAGTCGCTCTTATACGAATTAAACTGTGATAACTGCAATAATTAATTCCTGGTTATTTCATCTCTCTATCAAAAATGTGTATGGGTGTTAGCAGAATCATGCCTGATTTCCCTCGAAAAAATTCGACAACACGTGTCGACTTCCATGACCCGCCACAACCGTTTAAGTTAACGGTTATATATATATATATATATATATATATATATATATATATATATATATATATATATATATATATATATATATAATATATATATGATAGAATAACGAATGGGCATTTGATAGTTCTGTTATTTGATTAGTTTTTCTCTTCATGTAATTATCTTGAATCGTAATTTAGAATAATTGTGCAATATTTCTTGTTGTATTCCCATTGACCTGCAGCACGCATCCAATTTTGTAAAACGAGTCACTGATTCTTTATGTTTGATATCTATATAAACTGAATATGTGGCGACTCTTACTGCGGTGTTAGGAAATAGATTTATCATCGATAGCAAATTGATAGAAACATAAGCCAGCATAGACGACCTAAGAAAGGATACATAGTGGGGAGAGTCGCCATCGATAGAGTTAACAAATTTACCAAAATTCGTTCCATCCGACAAGTAAGCATTTATTCGTCTTTGTTGCATCCGCGATTATAAAATAGAATTCAGCATCATCTTAAATTAATTGTGAACAATGTCGATTGTAATTATATGCTCCGCTCTGGGAGAATTTACCGATTAATCTTCTACCGAGATCATTTGCATTTTTATTATTGACTTCAAAGTTCTCAGCATCGTCTTCGTCGAGATCAGGAAATTTTCCATGTAATTGTCAATATTACCATTAAGACTATCGGGTTTTGCTAACCAAATCTCAGTCAACGTTCAATATGGTATAACTGAATCACCGACAATCAACGATATCACTATTCTACAATTTATCATATACCGTAATTACACTATTGTTACCCAGATTTGTTTTTAATATATGTATACCAAACCACACATAACAGCACGAACGAAATCCTTTAACGTCCCGGATAAGACGCAACGATATTAACCGGAAAAAACGGTTTTGGAATCATATATGATATTCCATAATCCACCGTAACAGTAGTCCACACAACTAGCTTGAACATCTGAGAGACGTTTAAATCGTGTTGGTTTCCAGACTTCTCTCTCGCGTGAAATGAGCTGCAACTGACGGGACTGCAAAACAGTTTGTTGGTCATTGCTCTTTGTTATCCTTTGAATAATTTCCAGCTAGTTTTTTCATTGCGTTGTGAAAATATCCCGCACGGTATATTTCACTGTTAGTTGTTTTCTTATTTATCGGATAAATCCCATAAACAACCGCAGTCACAGAATACACATGCTCGTAATACGGTTTGTCAATTCCGGTCTATAATCCTGAATTGGACTACTGACTCACAATGACATTTATTGTTAGGATAGAGTCGAGAGTAATCTAGTTTCCTGTTTTTGATAGTATCATAGATTTCACTAGGTAAATTTACTTTCAATGTTCAAGATGCGCTATTATACTCGATGCTTGTTTGTTTTTCATGGTAGCATCAACAATACCAGCAATTCGAAATGTTGACCAACAGTAAGATTCACCATCGCTCCTAAATTGAATTGCTTCATGAATTTATACCGATTATGATTATATCAATTTTTAGACTCTTATTTTGTGCATCGACACAAATTGTATCAAATATGAATTTAACATTTTTCAAGGGTTCGATTTTGGATAATCTCTTGAACTCTTTCATCTTATAATTAAGACAAGTATTTAAATAAAAGTATTTTATTTCATGAATCAGTGTCAATGGCTCACGATAGGATCCGTAACCGTTTTAACAAATCATGCCGAAACAAATTTTGTGGATTTCATTCACAGAGTGTGCGACGATGAAGCTTAGCTCCGAAACCCTATATACGATGCGGCGATGGAGTACGAGAAAAAACAGTTCTGTCTCAGTTGTTGTGGTAAACAACACAGACAGCTTAAGCGTTATTATCATAAAATAAATAATGATGGTGACAGCATCTCTGATAAAGTCAAAAGAACTCCAATACTACATTACTAGATTCTCAACAAATAGTAATTAAAACAAACAATCAATTGGACGAATAAATACTGATGTATATAAATCAGCAAACACTTTCAACCACATCGAACAATCAGCAACTATGAAGTATCACGCGAACGTTTAGTCATAAACCGAATGCTGAATAGGTTAGTCGGGTTTGTTGATAATCATGGGTATCTTAGATTTACTGCTAGAGGGAAAAATCATTATTTGTCTAGATTCGTGTTCGAATATTTCAATGGATTGATCAAAAATGGAATTGTGATTGATCACATTGATTTAGATTTCGGAAATGCAAACTTGGAGGACCTTCAAGCTGTCACTTAGAGTGATAATAACAAACGTGCTCGCACAAAATTTTACGAAACGTGCAAAATATATAAAGGTTGAGACTGATAAAGAATTATTATTTCAATCGTTGAATGAAGCTAGCATGCATTTTAATAGTTTTATGCCCTCGGTTTGACGTGTTGCAGAGAAAATATAAAAATCAGCTTTTTCCAAGAAATTGTTGCATGACATTCGGTTTATATATTATATAAAATGTAATTCATTACCAGAAGGGGTTAATTTTAACGCGTTGATAGAGTTATTGTCCTTGGTATTTGTTTTTTCCAGTATATTTTTAACAGACATACTCACAGTTTGATTAATTTTTTTAATATATAATATAATATATAATCAATATACTCTGTTGTTGTAAGTATGTGCATTTAATATGCAAATATTGTATAACAGGGGTCACATACAATGTTTTCGCTTACTTGTGTTCACTCCTGGAATACAGACAGTTGTAAATTTCCACTACGTTTTATAGTTACCAGAACAGAATTTTCCAGATTCATTAATTGATAAAATTCCCCATTATTTATTTATTGATTCATAAAATAGCACATGATTCATTGATTGATAAAATTCATATGATGCATTCATTGATTGATAAAATCCCACATTATTCATTGATTAATTGATATAATTCCTGATGTGATTCATTCATTGATCGACAAAATTATCTATGATTGATTGATTGATAAAAGTAACGAATGATTGATTGATTAATAAAACTCAAAATAAAAATTCTGTTATCGTAACTACAAAGGGCAGTGTAACTTTACAACTGAGTGTATTCCAGGAGTGAAAACAGGTAAGTGAAATTATCTATTATTTTTGTACCGACTTTGTTCATGATAAGTCAGATATTCTAAATATAAATACTTTCCTGTTAACAGTACAAGGAGAATAACCTATACTACCACCTGGCTACTGTTTATTTTGATGTAAGTTTTTTTTAATGAGTATTTACTATATAATGAATCATACAAATATCAGTGATATGATTTTTGCTATTACATATTTAAAAACTCAAGAATTACACTTATCCGATAAATAAGATTGTAATAAAATTCTTTATGACTTTTAATATATAGAAGACTTAAAAGCGATAATAGACGTGTGTTACCGTCTCAATACTAATTTATTAGGACAATATACGACTTCGTAACTTTCATGGTATTTACCTTACAAAGATTCACCTAATGCGACTGATACATGCACTTGATTTACACGAGATCCTAAAACGAAAATCTTACGATGGAAGGAAATTTTAAGATCGAGATATTACGATTTCAAAAAGAGACTTATTTGTAATAACTTTCACCCCAAGTCAATTAAGTTATTAGATTGGTCAGTGAATTTAAAATTTATTCTCACATATAGTCGGGATTTATGTTGTTGAATTATTAACACTCCTGGTGGTACCAGTGGTGCAAACGAATACAAATGTATCCTTGCTGGGTCTTATTTGATTTGTCGAGATTTATTTGGTAATTTCCATCAATAACATCACATACTAGATTTACTGCGATCATGAGGATACATTAACATTTTCAGGCGCTATATGTCTAACCATTCCGTCGGGGTCATTATTATGTTTGAGGATAGTTAGCACTGATGATAGTGTTGTTTGCCATGTCTCAATTATTTTAGGAAAGTTTTCATCGATGATATCATCAACTGATATTTTATGTTTGTGGGGGTGGGGAGTGGGGGAATATACCCGGGAAATTTAGAATTCAAATATCGGTTACGCTTATATTTAATCTCTTTGCAAATTCTACTCTACTAGAACCAACTTCGGCATATCATACTCCTTGAATAAGTCCTAAGTTAAGTATTTCCATATCATATGCGATTTTATTTAGTTTTTCCGTACATTTGATTTCTGATTTTTTTCTGGTGTAATTTATTTAAATGCTCCTACTATATTTCATTGTAAAATTTGAACGATTTTAGGAAATCCTCCATCCTTAATGTAAACAAAAAAATTCCAATCGTCTTGAAGTTCCTAAAATTCCAACCAAGAATATTTAATAAGATTTGGAAATAATACTTGCGTGTATATAGTATGGTATCCAATACGAGGAGTATCATGATACTCTTTATTGTCTATGACATACTCAGTCTTCACTGGTTCATGTATTTATGAAGATACCTGAGGAGGTATTTCAGGCCATCCTAACACTGTTCTGATCGAACTATGGTACATATCTAATACATAACGAGGCGAGTTTTTCTCAGTAACGACTAATAATGTTGGTTCGTGAACTGTTATACGAATTTTTTATTCTTTTCCTGTAATAGATTTTATTCTACGCGGGAATTTCATTTATCTATTCGATTTGATAAATGCCAGATAGTATGGAAACAATAATCCAATCACGAGTTTAATCTGGTTTATTTTTACCCGCAAATACCGGGGAATTATTCATGTATGTATGTATGTATGTATGTATGTATGTATGTATGTATGTATGTATGTATGTATGTATGTATGTATGTATGTATGCATGCATGCATGCATGCATGCATGCATGCATGCATGCATGCATGCATGTATGTATGTATGTATGTATGTATGTATGTATGTATGTATGTATGTATGTATGTATGTATGTATGATTATTATACATTTTTAATACTGTTATCTATGGCCATTAATGTTAATTTCAGTTTTATTTCTGTATATGAAATAATGAAATCTAAGATTAAATTGCATTCTCCATTGAAATGGATACACATACACACACACACATATATATATATATATATATATATATATATATATATATATATATATATATATATATATATATATATATATATATATATATATACGTAAAATACAGATCATAATCTGCAAACTCATAAAAACATTAATCGGCATGCATAACATTAGCAGAAACTATGTCATGACACAATATCGGTAATACATATATATTATCATATGCATTCTAACCGTAGAGCTGATATAAGTTAGAGCGCTGGGAGAGAATTACACTCTGAAGCTTTTCATATAAACTAATATTATCCAATCTAACATTGATGATTTTCAGGATTTTAACATTAGATGGCTACTGCAGGCTGAGCTGGTGTATCGACGACTATTTGAATTAAATCAAGTAAAAAAACAGCTGTTTTCAGATCGGACGAAATAAAATGGGCACTCAAAATTGCAACATACAAAGGTATCCTGTGTAAATGTGTATGCATCCTTCGGGCTTGAATCACAAACTGTAAGAGGAGATAGAATTAGTACAACATATATTTTGTAACATACAATAATACAAAATTCTAAGAAAGAAGATTACTGTTTCATCGGGAATGTTTTTGTTCTTAATACAATAATAATAATAATAATATGTATAAAATAATATAGAAGAAAAGTAAACTAATTCATAATGATGAATTGTGTTCAATGATAACTATATACAATTTAATGAAAGAACGAAAGACGCTATTGACGGAAAAATACAATCGTACTGGGTACATAGAGGTTAACTTACAATTCAATATTGTCTTTTAATGGAAAGTGCACTCCTGGTAGTACCAGAATCACTTCAAAAAGAAATCACTGAGAGAGTTGACGATGGTCAGCAAGGCATAGTGAAATGACGAGTATTCGCCAAACAAAAACGTCAGTTTGGTTGAAAGGATTAAGTACTCAGGTAGAATACTTGGTTAAATCTTGCCAAAATTCCATAGAAAACTCAAGAGATCAAGCTCAACCAATGATACCAAGGAATTTCAAAGTCTACCTTGGCAAAGAGTCGCTTCAGACTTGTTTGAACTGAATGGTCAAAAATATCTTTTGCTGATTGATTATTTTTCACGAAACATCAAAAAAGCAAAATTGCACGGCACATGTTCAAAAGCAATTGCCAAGCATCTCAAATGAATCTTTGCACGACATGGTATTCCAGAAGTATTAAGTTCAGGTAATGGTCTACAATACACATCCGCAATACTCAAAGATTTTGCGAAAAGTTATGGATTCAGACATATTACAAATAGTCCGAAATATCCAAAGTACAATGGTCTAGCCTAGAGAGCTGTTCAAACAATTAAAATAATGTTTAAAGAAGCAAACGACCCTTACAAAGCTCTTTTGACATATTTAGCAACACCATTACCATATGGATAAAGTCGTGCCGAATTATTGATGGGAAGAAAATAGCCAACTACTTTGCAAATGGACCCAAACAACTTCTAGACGAAATGGCCAGATTTAATAAAACTGAAGTAATCGGAAAACTATCAACAAAAAAAAAAGAAATATGAAACACAATTTCAGGATGGGAATAAAATATGGATTAAAGATTAATTTTCATCAGGGAGAATTAAATCTCAGGCATCTACGCCTCGTTCATGCATGGTAGAAACTGAAGAGGGAGAGATAGAGATTCGGCGTAATAGTAGAAATTTAATTGCAGTGCCTGCCACATTATCAGAGCCTCTCACAGTAACTGCTTCAAACTCTGATATTGATTGACTCTGACGAAAGCAAAGCAATGTGAACACCTCCAAACGGATATTTTCCCCGTGCGGGAAGATTATTAAAACCTCCTGAGAGAAAGAACATGTAAAAAACAAAATAAGCTTGTTTAGTAATGTCATCATCAGATAACGTTTCTTTTTAATGTAATCTTGTCAGATGGGAAGATATAATGTAAGCCTTAATCTTATTAGCTTTGAAAAATCACTTGAAAGTTTTAAATTAAGGGTTTAAGTTCCATAGCAAATATACTCTCACGGAAAAATTTACTCACCTTCCAAGCTGTATTGAATTCTTCTATCGATAAATTCCACATTATGCCTTCTACAGTTATTCTTCAATAACAAATAGCATTACAGTTAGATGGATAGATAGATAGATACATAATTACATACATACATACATGCATGCATGCATACATACATACATACATACATACATACATACATACATACATACATACATACATACATACATACATACATACATACACACACACACACATACATATATACATACATACATACATACATACATACATACATACATACATACATACATACATACATACATACATACATACATACATACATACATACATACATACATACATACATACATACATACATACATACATACATACATACATACATACATACACAGACAGATAGATAGATATATAGATTGATCGGTATGTCTATCTGTATGTCTGTTTTTGAATATTATATATATATATATATATATATAGATAGATGTATTAATCTATTCTATTTAAATATAAGAAGTTGTGTGCAGACTGACGTGAGATATAGAAGGCTTTGAAGTGAGCAATCATTTAAATTAAATCATGCAAGTTAACGGATTTCTACGGTTCTAAAGGGGCAGTAGCTTTTTAAAAAAAACGAAATCTTATTTGACTCTGCCATTAGCCGCAAGACTTAAACGATGGGCTTGCTATTGCTGAAAATGTGTTAATGCTACGTTAAACATCCGCGTTAAATATGGAAATCGCAGACACGCACTCTCAAAACTACGTTTTGAATTCAACTGGTTTACAAAAGTATTCCTTGCAAAAAATGAATTAAGTTTACAAATGTATATCTTAATACGTTCTAGTAAAGAAAGATCAGTAATTTGGACCATTATATTGTAAAAACCACACACGAAGAAAACCAAGAGATTGATAAAATCAACAATCGATGTATTTCCCAATAATACAGATTTTCAGATATCGCTTTCAATCTTGTGAAATAAATTTGAGATAATCATGCATGACGCAGAGCAACATATTTGATTCAATTCCAACGTTCAAGGTAATGTCGTGATCCTAACATCAACAATCAGCTCTTCAGAGGATGGGTGAATGAGTTTAGATGAATGAGTTCAAAAGGAGAAATTGTAAAAATAATCATGTCAGGTTTTTTATGTAAAGACTTTTACCTTTGATAATTAACATTATTGCTAGCTTAACAGAAATTAGCTTTATCTATCTATCTATCTATCTATCTATCTATCTATCTATCTATCTATCTATCTATCTATCTATCTATCTATCTATCTATGTATCTATCTATCTATCTATCTATCTATCTATCTTTCATTCTTTCTATATATCTATCTATCTATCTATCTATCTATCTATCTATCTATCTATCTATCTATCTATCTATCTATCTATCTATCTATCTATGTATATATATATATATATATATATATATATATATATATATATATATATATATATATATATATATATATATATATATGTATTATATTATCCTACTCTATTTCAATAATATAAATTGTGTGCAGACTGACGTGATATATAGAAGACTTTGGTGTGAGCAACTTTTTAAATTAAGTCGTGTAAATTAACGGCTCTCTACGGTTTGAAAGGGGCAGTAGGTTTAAAAAAAAACGAAATCTTTTTTGACTGTGTATTTAGCCGCCAGACTTAAACGATAGGCTTGCTATTACTGAAAATGTGTTAATGCTACGTTAAATATCCGCGTTAAATATAGAAATCGCACACACACGCACACTCGGAAATACGTTTTGAATTCAACTGGTTTACAAAAGTATTCCTTGCAAAAAATGAATTAAGTTTACAAATGTATATCTTAATACGTTCTAGTAAAGAAAGATCAGTAATTTGGACCATTATATTGTAAAAACCACACACGAAGAAAACCAAGAGATTGATAAAATCAACAATCGATGTATTTCCCAATAATACAGATTTTCAGATATCGCTTTCAATCTTGTGAAATAAATTTGAGATAATCATGCATGACGCAGAGCAACATATTTGATTCAATTCCAACGTTCAAGGTAATGTCGTGATCCTAACATCAACAATCAGCTCTTCAGAGGATGGGTGAATGAGTTTAGATGAATGAGTTCAAAAGGAGAAATTGTAAAAATAATCATGTCAGGTTTTTTATGTAAAGACTTTTACCTTTGATAATTAACATTATTGCTAGCTTAACAGAAATTAGCTTTATCTATCTATCTATCTATCTATCTATCTATCTATCTATCTATCTATCTATCTATCTATCTATCTATCTATCTATCTATCTATCTATGTATCTATCTATCTATCTATCTATCTATCTATCTTTCATTCTTTCTATATATCTATCTATCTATCTATCTATCTATCTATCTATCTATCTATCTATCTATCTATCTATCTATCTATCTATCTATCTATGTATATATATATATATATATATATATATATATATATATATATATATATATATGTATTATATTATCCTACTCTATTTCAATAATATAAATTGTGTGCAGACTGACGTGATATATAGAAGACTTTGGTGTGAGCAACTTTTTAAATTAAGTCGTGTAAATTAACGGCTCTCTACGGTTTGAAAGGGGCAGTAGGTTTAAAAAAAAACGAAATCTTTTTTGACTGTGTATTTAGCCGCCAGACTTAAACGATAGGCTTGCTATTACTGAAAATGTGTTAATGCTACGTTAAATATCCGCGTTAAATATAGAAATCGCACACACACGCACACTCGGAAATACGTTTTGAATTCAACTGGTTTACAAAAGTATTCCTTGCAAAAATTAAATTAAGTTTACAAATGTATATCTTAATACGTTCTAGTAAAGAAAAATCAGTAAGTTGGACCATTATATTGTAAAAACCACACACGAAGAAAACCAAGAGATAGATAAAATCAGCAATCGATGTCTTTCCCAGTAATACAGATTTTCAAATAACGCTTTCAATCTTGTGAAATAAATTTGAGATAATCATGTATGACGCAGAGCAACATTTTATTCAATTCCAACGTTCAATATAATGTCGTGATCCTAACATCAACAATCTGCTCCTCAGAGGATGGGTGAATGAGTTTAGATGAATGAGTTCAAAAGGAGAAATTGTAAAAATAATCATGTCAGGTTTTTTATGTAAAGACTTTTACCTTTGATGATTAACATTATTGCTAGCTTAACTGAAATTAGCTTTATCTATCTATCTATCTATCTATCTATCTATCTATCTATCTATCTATCTATCTATCTATCTATCTATCTATCTATCTATCTATCTATCTATCTATCCATCCATCCATCCATCCATACATCCATCCATCCATCCATCCATCCATCCATCCATCCATCCATCCATCCATCCATCCATCTATCTATCTATCTATCTATCTATCTATCTATCTATCTATATCTATCTGTCTATATATCTATATATCTATCTATCTAACGATATATATATATATATATATATATATATATATATATATATGTGTATATGTATATGTATTATCCTACTCTATTTAAATAATAGAAATTGTGTGCAGACTCACGTGATATATAGAAAACTTTGGTGTGAGCAACTATAGAAATTAAATACTGTAAATTAAAGGCTCTCTACTGTTCGAAAGGGGCAACAGCTTTTAAAAAAAAAAAAAAATCTTTTTTGACTGTGTATTTAGCCGACAAACTTAAACGATGGGATTGCTATTACTGAAAATGTGTTAATGCTACGTTGAATATCCACGTTAAATTTAGAAATCGCAGTCGCGCACACATAAAAAAAAATACATTATGAGTTCAAATGGTTTATTAAGGTATTCCTTGCAAACGTTAAATTCAGTTTACAAATTTACATTTGAATGCATTATAATAAAGACAAATCAGGAATTTGAGCCATTATATTGAAATAACCACACACGAAGAAGACCAAGAGTTTCATAAAATCAGCAATCAATGTCTTTCCCAATAATACAGATAGCCAACTAACGCTTTCAATCTTGTGAAATAAATTTGAGATAATCATGGATGACGCATAGCAATGTATTTCAATCAATTCCAACGGTCAAGGTAATGTCGTGATCCTAATATCAACAATCTGCTCTTCAGAGGATGGGTGATTGAATTTAGATGCATAAGTTCAAAAGGGTAAATTGTAAAAATAATCATGTCAGGTTTGTGTTGATGTAAAGAGATGATCAACATTTTTGTTAGCTTAACTGAAATTATCACTGTGTGTGTCTATATGTATATATATATATATATATATATATATATATATATATATATATATATATATATATATATATATATATATATATATATTTATTTATATATATATATATATATACCTACGTATTAATATACTCTATTTAAATAGTAGAAATTGTGTGCAAACTGACGTGATATATAGAAGGCTTTGATGTGAGCAACTATTTAAATTAAATCATGTAAATTAACGGCTCTCTACGGTTCAAAAGGGGCAGTAGCTTTTAAAAAAAGAAACGAAATCTTTTTTGACTGTGTATTTAGCCGCCGGACTTAAAAGATGGGCTTGCTATTACTGAAAATGTGTTAATGCTACGTTAAATATCCACTTTTTATATCCATATCGCACACACACAAATACACGCACACTCACAAACAAAAATATATAGTAAAATAATATATATTTGTATATGTCTGTCTGGCTGTCTCTCTCTGTCCAATTCGACACATACAGGTCTGATCATGATAAATCGTTGTGACGCTACTAAGCCGCATCAGTTTTATTGGTGATGCAATGGTGCACCAATTATGAAATTTATTTCTTAAATGTATACATTATCAGAATGAATGCGTAGTGTAAACTTTATACGAAATAATACGAACGAATCAGACTATGGCGATAAAGGAGGAGTGCGTAATTGGTTTTGAATCTTGCGTGGCGCTAATAAACTTTCTGTCAGATGGATAAGGTGTTTGCAGTGTGGGATCTTATAGTGATGTCTTGCACTGGGGTATTATACAGCATACATTTAGCATCACCTCCTACCTTGTCAAAGTATTATTATACCAGTCCTATTATAAAAACTCATAATGTTCATCACCATAAGCATTTGTCAAATTTGTTGTCAATTTTCCGGGGATTAAACTTGCAGCATCTTCCATCTGTGGTTGAGCCTGTGACAACTCAGCCACAGACGCGATCAATACATGATGCACTATAATTTTAGATTGTTAGTCATGTCATGCATACAAAGCAGAGAACCTCCATGAATTCCCAAAGGTATGTCATTTATAAATTAAATATCGAAATATCTCGTCAAATAATGCTGATCACTGTGCTCGTAATCATCATAATTTAAGCCTTAATAAACAACATTTTATACGACCTTTTTAAAATAGGTGAGTCTCACACCAATGAATGATAATACATATACATATATATATATATATATATATATATATATATATATATATATATATATATATATATATATATATATATATATATATGAATTAAAAAAAATGTCTGGCGAAATTCAAAAAGGAGTCTTTATACACCAGTTACAAAGTTGCCAAATGAATGTGCTCCAGAGTTCTTGTATATTTTAATAAAGTATTGCAAATTATGTGGCTTAGATTTGTTTTGTGCGTGGACGATCTAATGCTGATACAATCAGTTACAAGGTGATGAACAGAGTTTGAAGATTTTTAGCTTATTTTTTTTTGTTGCTTTGTCCAAATACGTTATAAACACTTTTATTGATGTAATTATACCATCCAAAACCAAATGACGAAATAGTAATTATTTTTAAGTAATGGAAACATTTCTCCTCATTTATAAGAAGTATCATGATTGTTTTGATACTAAAACATAAATTTAAATCTTACAAAATGCACAGGATCTGTACGAAATAACTGCGAACTGGATTGGACATAAAGAAGTTAAATGGTATTAATACGAAAATATCCAGCTCTTATTAAACTAAATGAGTTCGTATATCCTCATGAATAAATACAAATGTGTATCGATATGCATATAAATGTATATTGATATTTACACCTACCTTCAATCAGGGAATCGAAATCGTTACAAATCAAAACGTAAGTTATAAAGTGATAACATTTTGAATTCAAATGATTTAGAAACGTATTCATTGAACGTTCATAAACATTAAATTAAGCTTACAAATGTATATCTTAAAAATACGTTATACTAAAGACAAATCAGTAATTTGGTCGATTATGTTGTAATAACCACACACGAGGAAGACCAAGAGTTTGATAAAATCAGAAATCAATGTCTTTCCCAATAATGCAGATAGTGAAGTAACGCATCAATCTTGTGAAATAAATTTGAGATAATCATATATGACGTATAGCAATGTATTTCAATCAATTCCAACATTCAAGGTAATGTCACGATCCTAACATCAAACATCTGCTCTTCAGATGATAGGTAAATGAATTAAGATACACGAGTTCAAAAGGACAAATTATAAAAATAGTCATGTCACGTTTTTCTTTATGTAAAATGTTTTACCTTTCTGATCAACATCATTGCTAGCCTGATTCTTATTATCCGAAGTCAGTAATTAACGCTATAATAACCAGGCGAGTTTATCTCAGTCACGACCGATAATGTTGGTTCGTGAACTGTTATAACAATTTTTGATTATATTCCTGTAGTGGAGTTTATTCTACACTGGAATTTCATTTATCTACTCGATTTGATAGTGCCAGATAGAATAGAAACAATAATCCAATCTGGAGTTCCATCTGGTTTATTTTTACCCGCAAATACCGGGGAATTATGTATGTATGTATGTATGTATGTATGTATGTATGTATGTATGTATGTATGTATGTATGTATGTATGTATGTATGTATGTATGTATGTATGTATGTATGTATGTATGTATGTATGTATGTATGTATCTATGTATGTATGTATGTATGTATGTATGTATGTATGTATGTATGTATGTATGTATGTATGTATGTATGTATGTATGTATGTATGTATGTATGTATGTATGTATGTATGTATGTATGTATGTATGTATGTATGTATGTATGTATGAATGTATGTATGAATGTATGTATGTATGTATGTATGTATGTATCTATGTATGTATGTATGCATGTATGTATATACATTAATGGATGTATGGATGAATGGATGGAAGAACGAAATTAGACAGTCAATTTACCTCGTGTATTAATTATCTAACATATGTAAACAAATCCAAATATCCATATATATATCCTTATTCAAAGCAGCTGTGTTTCTCACGTAAGCCAGTAATCTTTTTCTCATTATGTGTTCCCAACAAATTGAACAAATCATGTAGATAAGCATTTCGTATCTAAGGTAAATTAAAGGCCTTCAAAGATTAGAGAGATGTGCGCCAGGTTATAATAATTGAATATAAAGAATAAGAAGCAAACAATGTTTAACAGAGATACGAAAACTTTAATCTAAGTTTTTTTTTATGTTCAACAAATCATTATAGCATCCCGGATTTGGATCATTTACTTTCCTCCTTCCGAAATGTTGAAAAACTTGTCAAATAAAGGAAGTTGTTGCGCTTTCTTAATAATGTCAAAGCTACGGTGAATAACTAAACATTATCTAGCCACGTCATACTTAAAGACAATAAGAGAATAAGACCGTGAATTCCGAGCTAGTTTCGCTAAACAAAATAAAAATACTATTTTAAATTAAATTGAACATTGGCGAGAACCGTGGAATTTGAAATTGACGCACGATTTGAAACTTTGATACTGTGAATGATTGATAGTCCGTAAAACGACACCTTTCATGCAAACCTTAATCACAATTTACTAAAGCTTTTAATGATTAAAGTTGTGTTATTAAAATGCAAACTGTGGTCAAAGGTTAATACAACGTGTTACAATTAATTATTTTTTCATGATGTACATGCTTCCAGATAATAAATCTTGAGCTTAACCTGATCAAAGTATAAAAATGGATTGAATTTAATGTTTAAGCTTTTAATGATTAAAGTTGTGTTATTAAAATGCAAACTGTGGTCAAAGGTTAATACAACGTGTTACAATTAATTATTTTTTCATGATGTACATGCTTCCAGATAATAAATCTTGAGCTTAACCTGATCAAAGTATAAAAATGGATTGAATTTAATGTTTGACAATTAAATTTCGTCACCTTATCTAACTTAAACCATTGCCACCAATGGCCTTGAAACTTTAAATCAAATTCACTAATCAATAACTTAGGACTCATAATAATCACTGGAGACGAAAGCGATTAATAAACTTCAATTGGATTATGTTCATGTCGCCTCAAGAACGAGAAATTTTCTGCTGTTTTGCTCAAATATATTTTGTGTAGTGTATTCATTGATAATTTCAAAGATATTAAACTATTATATTGCTTTTCATTTAGCTGTACTCAAGGAAAATATATTTCTTTAAATTGGCATCAGGTATAATTCCTTATTAAGAACGTTCGTGGTCAACATATAGAGCGTGTTGGGTCGATTCTAACCGTGAGAAAATAAATATATAATCATTATGTCAGGTCAAACTCCGCCAAGGTCGGTCCCAAGCCCGGCTGAAAAAGGAGGAGGGTTGGGCGTAGGGCTAGCGACCCCACCTTGTTAAAACAACTCTTGCTACGGAAACGACAACAAGGGAACAAAATACAAACGGCGCTGGGAGCGAAGCAGACCAGGCAACTGGTTTTGTGACGGTTGGGGAAAAAAACCGCATGGATGTCCCCACCCCGATACTGGAACTCCTGTCGCCCAAAGCATGGATTAGAGTTGGATGCTGGAATGTGCGAACGCTCAACCAGACTGGAAGGTTGGCACAAGCAGTGAGCGAGTTGAATCACTACAACCTGACCCTCATGGGTGTAAAAGAAGCTCGATAAATTGGTACCGGCAAGCAGAAGTTAAGCTCCGGAGAAGTCATCATCAGGTCCGGAAGGAAGTACAATGACCACCGGGAAGGAGTCGCCATTATTATCAACAAGAACAAGGCAAACACCGTCTTACAGTGGAAACCTGTAAATGAACGCCTGTTGTACATCAGGATGAACTCCAAGTACGCCAAGCTATCAGCTGTAGTCGCCTATGCGCCAACAGACGGCGCGAAAGAAGAGGACAAAGACACTTTCTACCACGCTCTTCAAACCGTTCTAGAGAACGTCCCCCGACATGACGTGCTGATGTTGCTTGGCGATTTCAACGCTAGGGTTGGCTGCAACAACAAAGATAGAGAGAGGACCATGGGGCGCCATGGAATAGGCATCATGACTGACAACGGGGAAAGGCTGGTCAACATCTGTCAAGAGAATGACTTGGTCATAGGAGGGACTCTGTTCGAGCACAAGGAAATCCACAAGCTTACATGGACGTCGCCAGACGGCAGAACTCAGAGCCAGATCGACCACATCATTATCAACGGTCGGTGGAAACAGTCTTTGCAGGATGTGCGAGTGATGCGGAACGCTGACGTTAGCAGCGACCATTTTCTTCTGTTGGCCAAGGTGACTTTGAAGCTTAGGAAAGTTAGGATAGGGGTCTCCAGGAATAAACGCTTTGATGTGGTCAAGCTAAAGAATCCAAACGTGAAGGATGAATTCAGGCTGGCTTTAAAGAATCGGTTTAGTGCTCTAGGAGATGAGACAGCGCTTACCATCGACAATTTTAACAGAGCAATGAAGGATGCAGGAGAGGAAGTTTTAGGTTACAGGAATAATAGGAAGACAGAGTGGATATAAGAAGGGACATGGACTCGCATAGAAGAGAGAATACAGATTCAGAAGAGACTTTTGGATTCAAAATCACCAAGACTGAAAGAGAGAATTTTGCAAGAGTATGGAGAAAAAGACAAGGAGGGGAAGAAATCAGCAAGGAGAGACAGGAGAGAATTCTCAGAGAGGCTAGCAAAGGAGGCAAAGATAGCAGCAGGGCAGAAAGACGTGAAAACGGTGTATCAGAACACAAAGAAACTGAAGGGCGACTATAGTCAGCACCACGATCTTCCAGTGAGAGACGAAGTTGGAATCTATGTCACAGTGGAGGAAGAGAAGATGGAAAGATGGAAGCAACATTTCGAGTATATCCTGAATCGCCCAGACCCAAACATTCCTGAAGCAGAGGAGGACCTTGACATCAATTGCAACGACATCACTGTTGAGGAGGTCAAGCAGGCCATTCACAAGTTGATGAATGGAAAGGCACCTGTTGATGATGGAGTGTGTCCCGAGATGCTGAAGGCAGAAGACGAAGAGACGCCGAAGCTTCTTTGCCAGATTCTCCAAAAGATATGGGATAGTGAAAAACCACCAAATGACTGGAAAACCGGAATCATAGTTAAACTTCCCAAGAAAGAAGATCTGGGAAACTGCAACAACTGGCGAGGAATCACATTGCTATCCCTCTCCAGTAAGATCTTTAGCCGCATCATTCTTCAACGCATCACAACAGCTGTGGACGGCATTCTACGCCAGGAACAAGCAGGCTTCAGGAAAGGCAAATCTTGCATCGACCACATCTTCACACTGAGGCAGATACTTGAGCAGTCTCATGAATGGAATGGATCCCTTTATGTGGTCTTTGTGGACTTTGAGAAGGCCTTCGACAGCCTGCACCGAGACTCTATGTGGAGGATCCTACGACATTATGGCATCCCCAAGAAAATTGTCAATGTCATCAAGTCCCTGTACGAGAACTCTGAGTGCAGAGTAATCCAAAACAACCAACTCACTGAACCATTCAAGGTGGAAACCGGAGTGAAGCAAGGATGCATTCTCTCTCCAATTCTCTTCTCACTGGCCATTGACTGGATCATGCGCCGCACCACAGAGGGCAAGAGGCATGGAATACAATGGACGTTGACCTCAATGCTGGATGACCTGGACTATGCCGACGACATCGGGTTGCTGGCAAGCAGACACCAGCGTATTCAATAGAAGACACAACAGTTGGTACAGACAGCAAATACCATAGGTCTTCGAGTCAACATAGGGAAGACAAAAGTCTTAAGGAAGAATACTAGAGTGGGCAACCCAATCACCATCAACGACCAGCCTCTGCAAGAACTAGACGATTTCACTTACCTGGGTAGTAAGGTGGCCACGGATGGAGATAGCACAAGAGAAGTCGTCACAAGAATCTGCACGGCCAACCAGACCTTCGCAATGGTGAAGCCCATATGGAGGACAAGAAACCTCAGTGTCAACACGAAGATCCGTATCTTCAAGAGCAACGTGTTGAGCGTCCTTTTGTACGGCCCAGAGTGCAAACATAGATCACAAGCTCCAAGTGTTTCAAACCAAATGCCTGCGACGTATAATGAGGATCTTCTGGCCAAACACGATCTCAAATGATGAACTTCGGCACAGAGCGGGTGCAAGCACCATCTCTGAGATCATTTCAACTCGGCGATGGAGATGGCCCGGCCATGTTTGCAGAATGCATCCTGACTCACTACCAAGGGTGGCACTGAGATGGACCCCACAGGGGAAAATGAACCGTGGCAGACCCAAAGAGACCTGGCGACGAACAGTGGAGAGAGACCTTAAGACCAGAGGCCTCACCTATCAGACCGCCCCTGCAATAGCTGCCGACAGACGAAAATGGTGCTCCTTGCTATTGCCTCACACAACAGAGGGCGCAGAGAGGATTGATTGATTTATTGATTGATGTCAATTCAGGTTATTCCAGTATTTAATTTAATTATTACATGAATCACTAATAAACAAGGCACTTGAAGATTTTAGAATAGTAACTGACACTCAAAACTTTTAAATAGCTAGTTTTCCCTTCATCTTAGTGTCACTAGACCAGCTACTACTTTCAAAGTATAAATGTATTTTCAAAGCAGTATTATTGTGATTCTGATACGTACGCAATTTATATTAAAAAGTATGAACTCATTACTAATTGTTTTTTAACAACCAAAATATAAAGAAATTGATTAATTATTGTTTGCTGTCATTCTATTCTTTGGGAACATTGTTTTATTTCGTGTTGACATGACAAGCGCTGATGACCATTATTGAACACAAGCAACTAAGTGTCAGTAGAACAATCGGATGTCATTACTTAATATACTAATACAATATTATAATTTGAGAAAGTAATAAACTATATTGTGTTGTTTTTTTTACATTTCTATAAATCATATTTATGCGTGTGTGTTGCACATACCATGAATATAAACATTATATGGAATTGTACAACCAATGTCATCACCATAAATACAGTGAACGGAATAGCACATGAGGATAGTGTAATCGGATGGAAGCCTTCGTTCCTAGTAAGTAAATTGACAGCGATACCTGGAAAATTGTTTAAAATTGTTTTAGTGTGGCTTTGGTAACTTGCATATAAAATTTAATTAAATCCGAGACGACAACCCCGTGTTATGCCGTTATTTTATATGAACGTGTTGATTATCAATATCTCAATATAAACCTGACACAAGTTCACATTAAAATCATCAATTCTTCGACTTCGTTTCATTTGTCACTGGCCTTGGTGCATCCTACATGATATTGATATGGAAATGGATCCGTAAATTGACTGAATTGAAAATAGATATGAATCTTGACTTTGGAATATTATTCAGCTGTCCTTTTCCATGTTGTACTGATGTATTTTTCCAACATTTCAATAATGTTTTCGAAGCTTTTATGAATTTTATCTTTG
The DNA here is from genome assembly GCA_030141615.1 of Unio pictorum. NCBI lineage: Eukaryota > Metazoa > Mollusca > Bivalvia > Unionida > Unionidae > Unio > Unio pictorum. The sequence goes on from JARLTB010000251.1 coordinate 8,844,948, forward strand.
ATAACTCTGGTGTATTTGATGTTCGTGATTTTTCAGGCCATGAATTATGGAGGCATTCATCGTCCTCAACGGAAGAAGTCACAAAATAATATCTAGACATCGATGGGAATCCTATCGCATGCAGTATGATACAAATACCGTTGAAAAACTTCACAATATGCTACACAGCGAACAAATAATGCTCTTCCAGCAAGTTGTATATCATATAGAGGTTGATTAAAAATGTAGATTTTTTTTTTGGATGATACTGAATATAACTTAGACTAACGGGTAGATTGCTATTCTGATGAAATTAGTATCCCTGCGTTTGAAAATATTATATTAGCCATTACTACTTACCCAAACGTGAATGTTTAAACATGAGAAGACATATTTTACTACGATGTTATAAATAATTATATGTTATTATTCTGAGACTTGGCGGTTAATTTCTTTGATGTATTCTTGTACTGCATTTCCAGAATCCAGTTATTAACATGGGATCACCGTATGTGCATGGCTTAATATTTACACTTTAGATGTGGAATTAAGAATGTGTCAAACTGCCACAGACATCTATCACTTTGTAAAACAGCATTTAATGCAATTAAGTAAAGTATAATGCTTTGTCCAGTATCCTCACTTTATTTTTGTCACAACTGCCAAAACGAGAAAGCAGAAATGGTATGGGCATGTCACTAGAGCCAACATTTTATCCAAAACATTACTGCAGGGCAGTGTCCAAGGTGGAAGAAGAAGAGGTAGATTAAATTTGGACTAACAACATCACAGAATGGACCAGGAAAGGTTTTGAGGATACACAGAAATTGGCACATGATCGCAACAAGTGGAGCTCCGAAATTGAAATCAAATATAATAGTGAAAATCCGATCATCCATGTCTCTGGCGCATTAGCATGTCAGTATGGTATGGGCTTTGATATCTGTATATAATCTAGCAACAGCGAACATTATCACGATGTACCCACAGTAGTAATATTATACGAAGAGAATGATTATCAGTATTAACAGTAGTTTTCACTAGTAGTATATTTACAAGTAGTAGTAAGAGTCATAGTATAAAATACGTATGTGTCATATCAGTATTGTTGGCAATGATGTAATGCTTTTTCATTATGAACATTATAATTTGGTCATCTCACGCTTAATATATAACATGGAAACGTAGAAAAGTAGGATCATGACCTGAGATCAACATCAGCTACAAAAGGAATTGACGATATTCACACTATTTATTATTTACTTTTTTTACTATATTACAAAGACGAGGGGCCCAGAGAGGCCGAGTGGTCTAAAGTGCTGTCCGATCACTGCCATCTCACATCTGTCTGCGTGGGTTCGAGTCTAAGATTCGGCTAATGTATTTAAGTGAGAAAGCTAGCCAGTAGCTTATCGTCGGTCGGTGGTTCTTTCCGAGGTTTTCCGGGCTCTGTCTCCACCACTAATACTGGCCACCATGTATAGCCTATACTGTGCAGAAATATGGCGTTAAGTCATAAAAAACAGAAACAATACAAAGACGAAAAACTTTGCTTATATCGTAATTTTTTTTTTCTATCGATATTTGCTAAGATACATTTTGACGATTTTGATATGTGCTTTTTCAAATGAGATTTAAAATCAAATTTGAATCGAGTGCAAAATTAAAAAATAGATTGACTTCAAGCTAATCATATAAATGTGCCTAAAAATGAAAGAATGTAAATGTAATTAGAAAGATTCAATAGCTAGCCATATTGTAGAATCTAAAGATTTCATTCTTGTTAATACGAGAAACATGTGTGTTGCTTTCATTAGGCTGTTATTTGCAAAGTGAGATGCATTTGTTATCCCTTCTATTTGCAGATAGGCTCAGAAAAATTAAAATGTACGAAATGATAAAAATCATTTTTAAAGTATATACAGTAAACGAAATGTCGAAGCATTCGGGTATATATGTTACAGTCAAATCATGTGGTATATATTTTTGAGACAGGCACATAGAGAGGAGACAGACATAACTAGAAATATACACCAATCAGAACGAATAGTACTATACCTGGATTCGACAGATAAATACTTGAGAATAATAAAAATAATTAACAAACATATAAAGTGGGTTTTCTCGAATAATGCATTTTGGGCTGGTATAAAAAAATATTACCTTGCAGAGTTCTCTATAATTATCACTATATACCTAGGAATGACTGAGTAAATAAATAAGAAATAATTAATATGCGGTTGTGTTTGATATGTAAAATTTCTTATACCATTGAGTTAGTAGAACGATTGTTCGGAAATGTCTCCTTAATCGCTTTGGAATATGGATTTTGTCTTAAAGCAAGGTAATGGGTGCCGTTTACACAGGTCCTTAGTTCGAACCTCACTTGAGTACGCGTTTACAATTGTACAATAATACTATGAACATCATATACATATGGATACAACATAACCATAGTAGTAACAATATAAAAACTAATGTAAACCCTAAAGAATATATTTGCAGAAAACGCTAACAGAAGGAAGATATTTATTTCAATACAAAATAAGAACAGATGCAGGTAAAAATAGGAAAAAAGAAATTTGAAATAGTTAAAGAGACCTTGTTAACCTTTTCTAAAAGCACTTTTGCTAATAGTGACCATATTCTTCTAGATAAGTGGCTATCATATTTGAAAACAAAAACTTATAAAATAATAAATTTACAAATGTTTTTAGAAAGGAAAGGTCAACTTCTTATTTCTAAAAAGACTATGATTAATTAGTTATAAAATACTTTGTTATAACTAATATGCATGTCATAAGAATAGTAGTACATAAACTTATTTCTGACGAATTATGGAAGGTTCGTCTATAAGATACATAGTTGTGTCATTAAGGTGTAGTATACATAATTATTTTTAATAAAACAATTTTCTTCTATTTATTCATAATATTATATGGACAGATAGATAGATAGATAGATAGATAGATAGATAGATAGATAGATAGATAGATAGATAGATAGATAGATAGATATATAGATAGATAGATATATAGATAGATAGATAGATAGATAGATAGATAGATAGATAGATAGATCGATAGATAGATAGATAGATAGGTAGATAAATAGATATGATCCGTAATATTGTATGCGTCATGGAAAGTCATCGTCACAAAATATCCAATCAACAATATCGGAATCACTACTGACATAACAATAAGGTTCCGTATTTTCATGTGCTGCACATGTCCATCGCGGTGCACAACACATGCCATAAGTTCCAGCCAAATCTACATAACACCAGTTCCCAAGCCGTATTCCCCTTCGTTCTCCTTCTTCATTGTGCACTCCACATCGATGTGTGTCAATACATGCTCTTCCTCTTACATCTCTCATTCTAGTTCCACCACAATATTGCCATGATGTACCAGATTCACACCACATGTAAGTTGTGTAATTAGTTTATTCACTCCCCTTAGAGCATGGTCCAGTGCAACACTAATCCCAATGGGTGTCGTTAGTGTAGCACCAACTATATGTTTTGTTTTCATGAAATCTGCTTTTTGTGGTATGGCCGACACTTGGAATTCCCAGATGTCCACTCTGATGGTACATCCATTTTTGGTGTATTGCAATTTTCCATTTTGATCCAATGTATCGCAATAATCAACATCACTAGAAACGACCAGCTAATCATGTTTCAGAGTTTGACCTAAAAACGAAATAAAGACATTTATATATTGTATCATCTTTATGTATGAAACATTCATATTTGAGTCTACTTAACCATATGACGTGCGTATCTTGTATGACTGTTAATTTTAGTTTCCCCTCTCTATGCATGTTACGGGTTGCATCACATTTCTTATTTCTCAGTGAGTGCATTATGACATATTTCTTAGAGAGTATTCTCTGGTCAGATGGTTTTGTAAACATGCTATTGAGTACACTATTTCAGCAATTGTTGTTTTTCTGGTAAATGGCATGGATACATTTGTGACGCAGGTCTATCAGGCTCGTGTCATTCTTAAAAATTATATCAAGCATGTTTGCTTTACATAGTTGCTCTGCAGATGGTGAAATACCAATAGTAGTCTAGATGTAAACACTTAGGATCAGGGCAAGTAGAGTATCTTAAAAACCGCATGGATGAGAACTATTTTCATTTGTATCTGCCTGTTGGCTCTTCATCGTCTGAATGTGCAATGATAATGACAAGAAGCAGAAATTCAATATATAATGTTATCTAGTTGTGTCCATATATTTTCTTTTTTTTTTGGTAGAGTTATAAACTTGGAACATTTCACATATTTTTTAAAAAAATCATTGTATCGCTTGAACTAGTTTTAAAATACTGTGCTTTGATACCGATACCATTTTGTTATTTAGGAAACCGTTTTACGTCGTCATTTGTCGGCGAAATGTGTTTGCTTTTTACCTATAGAAGAAAAAAAAATAAAACATTATTGGTCTATATGATATAGGATTACCGCCCATCCAGACCATTTAGCACCATTCATCAGCTCATGATATGATGTATGACATAACGATCTTTTTTGTGCAAGTAAACCTTCTCAAGAAGATGTGATCATTTTTCCGAATTCTCTGTGGGCAGTCGATTCGAACATCAGCTGCAACAAGTTTGGTAGCATTGATAAAAAATAATATTCCAAGAGGGCAATTGCAAACTTTTAAATATGATCGAAGCGAAAACGTAAACATAATACTGCTCAATAATCTAATAGACTTTCTTGAATAGAAAAATGTAAGCAAATATAGTGATGTGTTAACATTTCATCGTAATCATCGGCTGATCAGTCGTAGGAAACCATGCTAAATAGCACATTTGAGGTGTTGTCTGCCACTGGAATTTCTCCATCGTCTGAATTTGACTGTGCAGGAAAAGGCGCGAGAGACTGTCCCAAATACAGTTGGTGCAGATTTACTAGGACGTCTAAGTTACTGGGGTTGATGCCACGCTCTTCTTACGCTTACGTTTCACTGCCAAATTATGGTGTCTCTAAGCAACAGCGAATGCCATGCACGTCCTTCCCGTCATTCTCCAAGTGCATCGGTCCTCGGCCAGCACGTACTAGCCATCGGCAAAAATGTCAATCAATTCACGTATTAACTTTGGATCGTATTCCATTGACAATATTTCGGTTATTATGTGCTCTGAAAGCGAACTTTTGATCATTGGCGATGGATTCAAAACATGTTTATACTATCTAGAAACATATATCAAGAGCGAGAGAGAGAGAGATAGATAAGGGGATAAAGTGACAAAACGAGCCTAGACAGAGATAGACAGAGACAAAGCAGAGACAAACAAGAGTGCTCTTAAATCTCACGTTTTTCTATTGCAAGAACAAATTTAGAAACCTAATAATGTTTCCTTAAATATTTTAGCTTTTTTGTGTTTTCTAATTTCATGGTGTTAGCTTTTGGTTTGTGTTGTTTGTAGTCATATCATTATATATGTTGTAAAGTGCTTCGAACTTCTAAAGTTTAGGCGCTTTACAAAGTACTCATTTTTATTGTTATTATTATGATTAGTAGTAGTATAAGTAGAAGTAGCAGTAGTAGTAGTAGTAGTAATAGTGGTAGTAGTAGTAGTAGTAGTAGTAGTAGTAGTAGTAGTAGTAGTAGTAGAAGTAGTAGTAATAGTTGATGTTGTTGTTGTTTTAATTATTTACTTGATTTAAATAAAAAAATTGCGCAAATATTATTCGTCATTACACCAGTGTAGTCTAGCCATTATGTTCACTGTTTAAATTAAGTAGATTCAGTAATATTTATATAAGTTCGTGTAAGTTTTACTTATATGGATGATGTCAGAATTTTTTTATGTTTTCATAGACGTTATTCTTTATGAGCACTACTGTTAGAAATCATATGATAATTTGTAGTACCGACATTGTATCATGAAATATTTAGGAATAATGGTGTGCATGGTCATTTATGTTGGTAATTTCTCGAGTGTGCACAACTTCATATGCATGGTACGTCGAATCCTGCTGTTTCTGTTTATTGGATAGAACTTAAACTTCCATCTCTAAAGAAACGCTAGCATTCAAGTGATAGATAGATAGATAGATAGATAGATAGATAGATAGATAGATAGATAGATAGATAGACAGACAGACAGACAGACATACAGACAGACAGACCGACAAACAGATATAGATAGATAGATAGATAGATAGATAGATAGATAGATAGATAGATAGATAGATAGATAGATAGATAGATAGATAGATAGATAGATAGATAGATAGATAGATAGATAGATAGATAGATAGATAGATAGATGGATAGATAGATATATAGATAGATAGATAGATAGATAGATAGATAGATAGATAGATAGATAGATAGATAGATAGATAGATAGATAGATACATAGATACATATATATATACATATACAGACATTCATATATACAGACAGACACAGAGACAGACATATAGACATACAGACATATAGATAGATATATAGATAGATAGATAGATAGATAAATAGATAGATAGATAGATAGATAGATAGATAGATAGATAGATAGATAGATAGATAGATAGATAGATAGATAGATAGATAGATAGATAGATAGATAGATAGATAGATAGATAGATAGATAGATAGATAGATAGATAAATAGATGGATAGATAGATAGAAAGATAGATAGATAGCTAGATATATAGATAGATAGATAGATAGATAGATAGATAGATAGATAGATAGATAGATAGATAGATAGATAGATAGATAGATAGATAGATAGATATATAGATAGATAGATAGATAGATAGATAGATAGATAGATAGATAGATAGATAGATAGATAGATAGAAAGATATATAGAGAGATAGATAGATAGATAGATAGATAGATAGATAGATAGATAGATAGATAGATAGATAGATAGATAGATAGATAGATAGATAGATAGATGGATAGATAGATAGATAAATAGATATATAGATAGATAGATAGATAGATAGATAGATAGATAGATAGATAGATAGATAGATAGATAGATAGATAGATAGATAGATAGATAGATAGATAGATAGATAGATATAAAGATAGATAGATATATTGATAAATAGATATAACGAATCCTTTTTTAAACTTAAATTAGGTTTATTATGTAAAAGCAACAATAACATTCCCAATGAAACTCTATGGCTACTTTCTGAGAATATTATAAAAGAGGTAAGTGCTACAACCAGTCCAATCACATACCTCTAAATGATGAACGAAAGGTGTAACAGCAACGGGTGTAATTAAGAGTAACGTAAATGGTATAGCTCGGCCTGGGTTGAAATCCGCGACGTACCGCATATGTGGCAATTGCACGAACCCGATTGGATATTCTAGTACTGACGCAAGATGAACATATCAAGCGTTGTAATCCTACGTGTAGAGATAAATTTTGTGTCTCCCACAGTTGGCAACCTTTGTTCGATGACACTTTACAGCTGGTACTTGCATATATGTGCAAGTCTTAATAGAGCCAGACCGACTAAGTGCGTTCTTAATCAGGACATGTAAATTGATGTATGGAAGTGATCGCCTTTTATCCAATCCTTTAATGCCGGATTCACCAGATAAGTATAAACTAAACAGTCCTAAAATAAAATTACACAAGTGAGGTGAAAACGTTCTTTAGTTTGGATAGTTTTATTAAATATATGCACACGAAATGTTTCACCTCACCAAAGAAGTCAATGAAAGTTCATAGCAAAATAACAATTTTAACAGCCCAAGACCAAATGTATGCCTGCATTTTTCACGTCTAATGGTTATTATTGACATCATATAATTTTCACAGTTCTGCCACGGGCCTTCTTCTATGTGATAATTCTGCAAACCGTTTTGTACGAAATATAAGGTTACTATGTTCCTACATATTTTCTGATGTGTGGTTCACTCTTTTTCGACTGATACCAAAATTAACAGAGATTAAAATATAGAGAGACAAACAGACACAAAGAAGGCGAGTGAGGATGAGAGAAGGAGAGAGAGAGAGAAAGAGAGAGAGAGAGATATATATATATAGAGAGAGAGAGAGAGAGAGAGAGAGAGAGAGAGAGAGAGGTAGATATGTAGAGAGAGATTGCTAATGTAATAAATGTCCAATAGAGTCATATCGAATATTTGCAATTGTACACCAACATTAATCAGCAAGAAAAGATTTCTACTTCGGTCCAATTATTGATCAAAAAATGAAATAGTCCATGACTGAAATGTTTTGAAATTATCATGTATTAGATTTTTAAAAACAAAATCTTACCTTTCTTCTTTGCTTGTTATTACGTTGACTGTCAATTTCCTGTCTATGGAGTACTTAATTGGACGCTTGCTCGGATATTGAAAATGTTTTACAAGGTTCTGTATCTAGTATATGTCTCTTGATCTGTCGTTTATTTGCATCACCAGCAATATATATATATATATATATATATATATATATATATATATATATATATATATATATATCCAAACAATGACGTCATACTGAAGTTAATATATATATGGGGTGAGACAAAGGCTACAATTATGAGGTCAATGAATCCATGTTACATCTTGTTATTTGTAAGTTCCTTCTATTTAATACGAAATGGCGGTAGAATATATGAGTATGCATTGGTAGAAAAATAGATGTGACCAACCATATGTACATAAGACGTTAATGTTCTCGAAAATACACCAAGTATTGCATAATTTAAATATTTATATCTGTCTGTGAGAGAGCGTTTGAAATGAGTAAATTAACAACGTGTATGTATGTATGTATGTATGTATGTATGTATGTATGTATGTATGTATGTATGTATGTATGTATGTATGTATGTATGTATGTATGTATGTATGTATGTATGTATGTATGTATGTATGTATGTATGTATGTATGTATGTATGTATGTATGTATGTATGTATGTATGTATGTATGTAAGCAGCAAGGGGGGTCAAATCGGACATTTGTTTGAGACATCATTTGCTCTAAATCTAACAAACATCTCGATTAATTGCCATGGATAACAGTATTAAAAATGTATAATAATAATACATACAAACATACATAATACATACATACATACATACATACATACATACATACATACATACATACATACATACATACATACATACATACATACATACATACATACATACATACATACATACATACATACATACATACATACATACATACATACATACATACATAGCAGCATGGGGGCGAATCTGACATTTGCTCGAGACATAATTTGCTCTAAATCTAACAAACATCTCGAGATAATTAATTCGAATCCTTCTTTTTTCAACCAAAAAAAGGATTACTTGCTTGAAACATTTTCGCAAATCATACTCAAAGACCGTTTTCATCGTTTAGTGAAAATAGGGTCTCGTCGTGATGTCATCGCCCCCCCCCCCCCGCTGCTATAGGTTAATAATTCATTTCAACCAAATATTTGATCGAGTCCGATACGATATCGTGTCCGAGGATCATGTAAATGTATTGTTATAAATCCATGCGGGGTTGACTGAGCTTTACTAAATAAATTTTTAAATTGATTGAAGTCCATATCGGAACACCATGTCTGCCAAATATTTCGTAACCTATGTGTATCAACGCCGTTAAACACAGCAAGAATATTACAGTTATCTCTGATCACTTTTGGAATCTGAGTGTAGCGTTGAGTGACATATATCACGTCGGTGTTTTTATGCCTGCCACGGGAAAATATTCTAGCTGGGTTTTGTTGATTGTCTAACATCACATCGTCGTATACGACTAAATTGTTAATGCTCCCATCAAGGTCATCCACGGATGGCGCCTCGTCAATATCAGTTATAAAATCAATGGCGTTCTAACCTTTAATTTCTGATGCATTCTCATTAAAATCCTTTAATACTTCATATCATCGTTGATCATCTACGCTAAAAGCAACTAAATACAACTTATCCCACTTCATCCATCTCACTATTAAATTGAGCAACAATTGCGTCTTGCCGGATCCAGATGGCCCGATTATAATTTCGCGGATAGAGTTTGGTAGCGCTGCATGATGCTTAACTGGTTCTCTTGTTTTAGTCGCTGAAAAGTCAATTATATTCATATCTCTATACATAAATTATGGATCTATATTGTGTGAAGTGTAAAACGCGTACTAACACAAATGAGGTGACGACAATTACAACTAAAAATAACAGATCAGCACTTACTGGTAGATGTGCAGCATGTGGTACAAAAAAGTTTAGATTTGTTTCTATGAAATCTGGAGATGTTTAAAAAAAAACGAGGAGGTGATATCGCAGCCAAATTCGCAAAGCTCCCTGGAACCCCATGGGCAAAATACCCCGGAGAAAAGCACCTTTCAGGATATAGCTACTGTGGCCCCGGAACACGATTAGATATCAGACTTGATGATCAAAATCAGCCCCGACCCGGCGAGTATCCGATAAACGCTATCGATAAGGCGTGTCATGCTCATGATGTTGCATATAAAAGCAGCAATCTGCAAAACAGGCATCTCGCGGATGTGAAATTAATTCATGCGTTAAATGCTATTCCTGATAAATCGTTCAAAGAAAAATAGGCTTCGTGGTTGGTATAATCAGCTATGAAAGGCAAATTGATGATGGGCGCTGGTAATAAATAATATGGAATCTATTTATTATTGTCCGAGGGGATACTGGAGGGCTAAAGCTGCAATCAATAAACTCGCCAACGCCGCAAAAGTGAAAAAGGCCACTGCGGCTAATTGGTTATCCAAACAGGCTATATGGCAAATTTATCTACCGCGTCCTAAACAAATCAATTTCTCGCATCTTGATGTTACCGGGCCCAATGAAGTTCATCAAGCTGATTTATTGTTTTTACCACATGACAACGGTTAAAAATACGCGCTAACTGTAGTTGACGTTGCGAGTCGATACAAACAAGCAGAACCGCTAAAAACAAAATCATCACCTGAAGTTGCTTCTGCATTTGAAAAGATTTATCGACGAGGCCCTCTACACTGGCCAAATCTGTTACAAGTTGATCCTGGCAAGGAATTTCAAGGCGCTGTTTAATCAGCGATGAAAGATCACAATGTCACCATCAGACGGGGGCATACTGCACTACATCGCGATCAGGCAATTGTAGAACGATTTAATCGGACTCTTGCTGAGCGGTTATTTGGATATCAATACGCAAAAGAATTGATCCAAGAAAAGCGATCCCGTGAATGGGTCAAAAGGTTACCGGGGGTAGTTGCAGCGCTAAAACACGAGATTACCAGAGCAATCAATATGAAACCTAACAACTCAATAAAGAAAAATTATATACCACAACCACAGCCGGATAGCGTTTCTCATCCAATTCTCACCAATGTCACCGTGAGATATTTATATGAACCAGGAGAACTCTAAGGTGGTAAAAAAAGAGCTACCGAAACCGTGCATATCTCATCCCAAATTATAACCGCAGTGATGAATTTATCACCCATCCCTTCAGGGGTCCATTCATCGCCCTTGTATCGAAAAAAGCTCTGATAAGTACAAGCTTCAACGTTTCGTTGTTTCATCTCTCTGGCTAATCTATGTGTTGGTGTTAGCACAATCATGTTTTTTAAATCCGTAGGATTTTTCCCACGAAACAACTCGATTGCGCGCGTCGTTTTTCCTGACCCGCCACAGCCGTTTAAATAAACTGTTTTATATCTACAAATTGGATCTGATATCGATGGTGCATTATAACGCTCTGATAAATTATCACCGCGTTAAGTAATTACTTTTACGTTCAACGTCTGCTGATTCAGAATACTCGTGCATCATTTCTTTTTAATTCTCCATGATCCCCAACTTTCATCCAAATTAGTGAATTCAGCAACTGCGCAACTGTACTTGCTGTTAATGTAAAATGAATCAACGGCAACTCTAACCGCAGTGTCAGGAAATCTATTTGTCATTTAAAATAAATTAATACAAGCATAACCCAGCATCGACGACCTCAAATGTGTATACGGGGATCTGTAACCGTCGCTATAAGTAACAACAGTACCCAATTTTGCTCCATTGGACAAAAAAGCATCTTTACGATCCACATATATGTTTTTAGATACTGCATCCGCGATTACAAAGTCATATTCTTTGTTATCTATAATCCGCCGTGAACAATATCGTCTATAGTCGCATTTTTTTCCTCCCTGAGTAAATTTTCCGATTATTCTTCTGCCGAGATCTTTTGCTTCGATGTTTCGTTGATTAAATACCCGTTTGGACCACTCAATGATATATTCTTCGTCGGCATCAATATGTTTTCTGGATTCCTCAATTATACTATCAAGACGTTCCGATGTTGGTAACTAGACATTGGTTTGTTTCCGATATGATATAATTGCTTCATTGACCATCAGCGAAATTAACATTTTTGTATCAATCATGAATCGTAATAGCGCTATTGGCAGCCACTTCTTTTCAGACATGTGTCTACCAATCCAAATGTAACAACAGCGATGAAGTCCTGCTGCGAACTCAAATGATACTACACGAGCGAATCCAGTTAAATCAAAATCAGGCAGCAGCCCATTAATTGCAACACGAGTCATTTCATGTACGGGGTGTCCAAATCGTTTAAAATACTCAGTACACTCTCCATAACCAAGAAAACTCGCTGGATAACAAGCAACCATATCAACTGAAATGATAGTATCATGGTCATATTTTTGATTCCATAAACCGCCATGATTAAATTCTAAACAACTAGAGTCAATGTCTGGCAAGAATTCTACGCGCTTTGGTTTCGATGCGTTTTTGATTCTCGCAAAATGAGCTGCAACCGACGGGATTGTAAAACAGTTTGTCAATAATTATTCGTCGTTGATGATTTCATCGGTGGCCTTGCCACACGCCGTTAAAAACCCACTAGCTGTTTTTTTTTTCATTTTGTTGTGAAATGCTTCAGTGCGGTATAATTCACCGTTTGGTCTTACAAACTGATCAAACGTATCCGGGTCGTTTTCAGTGCTGCGAAGTAACCACGCCGACACGGGGTCGTTTTTACTCAAATGCGCAATAGCATCGAATAGTTTCTTTTCAGCGAGAAAACCGTCCCTGGAAAATTCTTCTCGTAAGAATTCGTCGGGTATATACTTTATCGTTCGGTTTCGTGGAAATATTGTGACCGCGGACGTCCATGCGTGTTCGTTATGATCAATAATTTGAATTGGAGCTCCCTTTGATTTATATTTTGATTCGTATAAAACTTCTCCGGTTATCGTTGTAACAGTTATTGGAAATCTCAGTGATGTTTCTTATTTCGCTATATCGCTAATAGTCGCCCTGCGGTTTTTCACCGTTAACTCCCATTGAGGTATTTTGCTACGCCGTAGATCGGTAAGTTTGTTCCCTCGGGATGCATTTGTAAAATGTTCTGTTATTCGTGCTGCTACACAATTGAGTGGCAAAGCCACTGACGACGAGGTCGCCGCGACGACTGTTTCATTGGTTCAAGTTTTCTTATATCAGGTTTTTCATTTAACGGATATATGCCATACACAACTGCTGTTTCAGGATATGCTCGTTCATAGTATGGTTTGTCAATTCCAGTTAACAGACCCGGCTTAGAATCACGGCTAACAACGACTGTTTTCTTCTCTTTGAGAATCGGTTCAAATTTGTCTCGTATAATCCAACCGCCTGATTCTACACGGATAATGAATTTCACTCTAAAAAAAGTACTTTGTGTTGCCAACTTGTGATAACAGCAGCTCTGCAACCAGCTATGAGATGCGCCGTCGTGCTTGAATTCATTAATACAATCGCGTATTTTATTTATCAGGGCTCTATCCGTTATTGCCCGCTTTGGCACATATTTGAGGGTCCTATCGAGATGGAATTTAACTTTTTTGTAAGGCTTAATTGCTGATAATCTCTCGAACTCCTCCATGTTATAATTAAAACAAGTATTTAAATAGAAAAATATAGTATAACGAATCACTGCAAGTGGCTAATGATTGGATCAACATCCCCGTGTAACAAATCATGCAGAAGCGAATTCTGTGGGTATCATTTACAAAGTGTTCGCAACGGTTCCTTTGGCCCCCTTCCATGCCTCCGATGTTGCGTGGGGGTAAGGGGAAAATCGCAGTTGTGTCTTGCTTGTGGGGGTAAACGTTACAGGGAACTAAAACGTTATTATGACAAACGAATACAAAATGCAGTCATTGATAATACCGATGACTCCGTCAGCGACAAAATCATAAAAAAACCTCAAGATTATATACAGAGACTTATAATTAAAGCAGATATAAATTAGACAAATAGTATTATTATACAAATGAGCCAAGATTTCAGACCTCACCCAGTGCTTGTTAATTACGAAGCCTCCAGTGATGGTGTTGTCAGGCACAGCAGACTAAAAAAACCGGTTGGGTTTCTGAATAATATGGGATATTTGCTGTTTAGTGTTAGAAATAAAAAATATCTCTGTCATAGAATAATTTTTGAATGTCATAACGAATTTACTAAAGATGGCTTTGTGATTGATCACATAAATGGCGTGAAGACTGATAATTGTCTTGAGAATCTTCAATCCATCTCGCACCGCGATGACCTTTTAAAAAGCAGCGCTGGTAGGCACTCAAAACGCCCTAGGGGGGTCAATTCGTTTGATTTAGAAACCAAAGAGGAGAAAATATTTCAATAAATAAATGAAGCAATAGATACTTTGACATTTGTAGGTCTTCAATACGATTTGTAGCAGAAAATATAACTAAATTATCTCTGTCAAAATGAAATGGTCATAAAATAAAATTCGTATACATCTGAAAAGATTTAAGGGAGACAAATCCTTATGTATAAGTCCAACCACTTATAACAATCTACTCACTAAGTTCCCTTGTATTATGACGTCAAAGGAATTTGTGTCGTCTGCTACACCTGTAGAGAGAGGTATAATTGACTAGGCGCGCACACGTGACTGTAATGGAGTAAATACATAGTTTCGGTAGAGCTGTATTTATCAATTCTAAAACTTTTTATTGTCACTTTGGCTAAAACTGCAGTATTTAAACAGTTGTATTTATTTAGACCATCTAAATTCAGCTATTAATACACTTTTAGTACAAACGTTCTTTATAATCCAGCGCACATTTCCTATGTTCGCTCAGCCGAAACGAGCATGAAGCACTTGTGTTTTCCATTCATTGAAGTAGGTGGGCGTGGTTAAAATTCCTCTGTATACAGCTCTTTGTGATCTAATCGATAATGCATTTTGTCTAGAGAATTAGAACAGGGAAAATACACGCTGTTATCTAACAACTGTATTATTTTGTTTAGTGTTTTATTTAAAATATTTGTCACATTTAAATGTTGTGAAACAGTATTAATAAGTAATTCAAGGAAATAAAATAACAACACCCGTGAATCAACGCTGCTGTATTAGTCGTCTTATATATGTTATGACTCGTAATAAGCTTGGGGCTTTCGAAAGCCAATCCGACCAATCAAAACTAACCAACGCCATTAACACGGGCGTGTGGTTGTCTTTCGTCAATCAGGCAACCGGGTTAATTTAGTTTGGTTGCTTTTGATAGGATGGATCGGCCGTAGAAAATCTGCCCCGTCGTTTCATATTTGTACTGTTTTGTGCCGTCCCACATCATTACATCACAAATTCCATCATCGTTCCATTGAATTATAATCCATCCTTAATTAAGTTCATTAAGTATATGTATGCCTACATTCTGCCGCAACACTCGAGCGGAGATATATATGTAATTGTGCCGTCCTACTTCATTACATTACAAATTTCATCATCGTTCCATTGAATTATAACCCATCCTTAATTAAGTTAATTAAGTATATGTATGCCTACAATCTGCCGCAACACTCGAGTGGAGATATATATGGCATTGTGCCGTCCATTAATTAAGTTAATTAAGTATATGTTGTGATGTCCCCCAAGCATATCTTCTGGGCGGTCTAAGATGATGTTTGTCACCTTAGGCCTCCCTTTCGGAGATGTATGCTTTGGGGTTTATTGTGATGCCCCCCAAACATATCTTCTGGGCGGTCTAAGATGATGTTTGTCACCTTAGACCTCCCTTTCGGAGATGTATGCTTTGGTGTTCCCTTGGGCTTGCTTGGCACGCCCACCATCGCATCACAAATTCCATCATCGTTTCATTGAATAATTAACTTAATTAAGTATATGTTATGCCTAAGATCTGCCGCAACACTCGAGTGGAGATATATACGGCATTGTACTGTCCATAACAAATCGGGTCACAAACGACCCCCAATATTTTTTTAATAATTAGAGGTAAAATGTATTATATAAATAATGGATATCAAAGAAGTAAATTCTATAATTGCTGAAATCTCAATTTTGAAGAATCGAGGGATAGTATTATCTGAAGATCTCGACTGTGACAGGATTGCCTCGGAATATGAAGAAATTGAGTATCAGTTTAGTAAGGGTCGTTATGTTTTACCTAAGATGTACAGGCTCGTGAAAGGAATTCAAAAGTCCATCAATGCTTGTTTATACGGTAACGACATTAATGTATTTATAACACTATTTAGCACCGTTGAAGCATTACGTCAAAAGCTCGGCCAAGAGTATCAAAAACGAGCTGAAATTAGTGCTAAGGTTCGTGATCTTAGAAAAATATTAAACGAGGAAAAACCAGTATCCTAACCACGTGAGCGTTACTATAAAAATAGGCCTTCAGTAAATTTTCAGTAAAAAAATTATTTTTTAGCGTTTTTTGTAACACTCACATAGGATTTTCTCCTGAAAGAATACTCATCAGTTTGGGCTTGCTCATCCAGTTATGTGCGTACTGGATGATCTGGTTGTGGTAGCAAGTAATCACCGCGACGCCTCCATTTTCACGTAGTTGTTGTTGTTGCCGCGTCGTTAACAAAAATCGTTCATCGCCGTTCTCAGATATTACAATTCTGAAACCCCCAGGGATGTTATTTCTGAAACACTCGCGGATAGCGTCGTACAGTTTAACCATGTCGGAGATGGATATTTTAGCTTGATGGTACATTATTTAATAACTAATGGTAGGTGAATCGCTTACATTTAGGTTAGCCCGAGAGTGGCTAGCAGCAAATAAAAAGTTTATACCGGTTTGAGACAGACTTCGCGAAAAACTTCAACAACGACACCAAGCGCAGACTAACTTTTCTGTGTCAAGTGAACAACTGTTTACTCCGATAACAAGTGCGACCAAAGATGTGAAAAAGTTAACTGAAGCAGCGATATTCGGAGATATTCCTGAAAAAGAACGAGCAAAGAAGGCGCCGCTGCTTGATACGCTTGAAAAGATAGCAACAGAGACCAAACAAACACGCGCAGGGATACAACAGCTATCCAGTGATATAAAAACCCAACACGAGTATGAACGATTAGCTGATATTGATGATTCTGCACCTGAAACTCAAAGGATTTCCACAATTGAAGCCCATCCTGTTGATGTCACCCCAAGAGGTATTTCCTTTATAGACAAACTTACCGAAGGAGCTATAACAGAAATCAAACGATTTCAATTAATAAAATCCGAACATTATAAGGCTTTTGGTAATTTTGCCGCCCAAAGCTTTCATTCCAGAAAGGACTTTTTAAAAGATGAGTTTAAAAACAGTAGAATAAACCGAGATGAATGGGCTGATTGGTTGTATAAAACGAATAAGGGGATTGGCCGTTTAAATAAAAGATAACTGGGATATAAAGAATTTAGAAAGGGAATTGATGAGTATGATAAAACTGGTACAATTAAAAAAGTTACTGCTAGCGGATATTCGATTAAAAATCTAAAGGATTTTAACGCAACTGTGACATGCCCTGGTAACATCCTCAGTGATATATCACTGTAGGAAGTACTTATGGATGGAAAACGAGCCGGAAATAACTCTCCGGAAATAATTAATGAGGCCGCTGATATTTGCAGGCGGTTATTTGCCGGTGGTATCATGGACATTAATGTATATCGATAACTCATTGCTGAATTAGTTGAAAATCACAGAGACGCCCATCGTTATTACAGCGATTGATCACTAATTGAAAAACTACTAGTTTTATAACAAGATGATTACACACTACAACCATGATAAACCCGAAAGCGTCTACGGAGATGGTTTTGGCAATACCATTGCGGGGTTATTTACAAGAATGGCTCCAAAAGTGGCGCCGTTATCTAAACAATTATCAATGAAAGCCATTGATATTATTCGTGATAAGGGAATCAGCGCTGTTGGAAATCTTGCCGGAAAGGCACTTTCTGCCGTAAAAGATAAAATAGCATCATTGGTGCGACGGCGAAAAAAGCAACCAGTTGAACTGCCATCTACAACAGTGATGCCTACAAGTGTCAGCAAAGCAATAGATAGCGCAGTGGAAGAAAAATTAGCGTCGTTGGCGAACAGTAACCAAGATGATATCGCAAACATGATAGAAGGAAGTGGTTTGAAACGAAAACAAAAACGACGATGATGACAAAGAATTTCACAATTGAAAATACTAGCATGTTAATATAATGTTTAAACGAACAGCTGATCCAGCGTTTGATATGGAAGCCCCAGTCCCCAAGGACAATTCCGTCCGCGATTATCAATTTTATTCCTGTCATGCAATACAAGCAGATATTCGATCGCGAATTGAACTTCAAGTCCATGATACCAGCAAATACTTTCTACCCGCTGAAGCGTTTATCGAAGTAGAAGGAGAACTTGTGCGACTTACTGATACTCCTGCTGTACCCGCACCGTATTCAGATGGTGCCCAAGTCGGCTTAGTCAATAATGGTATCATGGCGCTATTTGAATCCGCGAGATATCTCATTGACGGAAAAGAGATTGAGTCTATATAACGTGATGTTGATGTGGCTACAACAATAATTGGGTTAGCAAGATATTCCGACGATTATACAAGCTCAGCAGGTCCGTCTATGATGTTTGCAAAAGATAATAAAAACACTGCTGGACCCACTCAATTTATTGTACGACGACCAAATAATAATGCTGGCGCTGCTGCTGTTGATGTCGAGAATATGATTATAAATACTGATCCCCATTACAATCTAGGAGCTGCAACACGAATAGCAACGTTAGCTGGACAGCGTAAATTGTTTTCGTGTGCAATTCCGTTGCATCATATATTTGGATTCTGCAGAAATGTACGAAAAGTTATTTATGGAGCGAAGCATACAGTAGTACTCGTGCGAAAGGGTAGTGACAATGATGCAATCTGGAGAATTCCAGCGGATCCTGCAGATCCAGATACTGAGCTGGTAAAGTCATTTTAACTAAATTGGTCTTCTGGATGCCAGTAATGACCCCATCAATTACCACGGAAGAGCGGCTACTTTCATTTATTGACACAGGTGGCAAATCATTGCTAAGTTAGCTAACAACAACAACGGATGCTAAGCAATCAAATATCAATGGTACATTTACATGGAACTTGGCATCACAACAATGCGTTTCAGCTCCACGTCATATATTTATCGCGTTGCAGGATATGACAAGAGTGGAATCACAATTGCGCAGTCATATGATATTTGATCAAATAGGAGTTACTGAGGTCTCGTTGAGAATAAATGCCAGCAGGAACCATCCGAAGACATACAACTTAATTTCGGTTAGAACCATATTGCGCGCGTGTACCATCGTATGCTGTCATATATGGGCCGTGATCAAAATGTTGATACTGGTTTGCAAATATCGCAATATGATTTCAAGAACTTGTATCCGATCTACTACTTTTCGCTGGAACATCTTGATTTAACAAGGCAATCCGTCGTTGATATACACTTCAGAGCCAATGTCCTTCGTGGCGCTATTGCTAATTATAGAGCGGTTGATGTTATTCTCAGCGACAAATCAATGTTGTTAGAATGGGTTGGTGGACGAATGAGAATTGTTGATGCACCAGTGGAAAATATGTAAATGAAACTTGAAGAGTTTTCAATTAGATCAATTGAAATCATAAATATGTTTTACAATAAAATGACATATAGTGTTGTTAGTGTCAAGCTGACTGATGATCAGGTCAAGAAATTGCGATCAAAATCCGATAAAGAATGTGGAACAACAATAACGTTTAAACCAGCGCAAATGTCCGGCGGTACACATAAACTATCACTGACGGATCGTCAAATAAAACATTTCAATGATGCGCTAAAGATAAGAGAGGGGTTCAAATTGTATTTTCAGAGGCTGCAGTCGCCAACATGATAAAATCAGGTGGTATAGTTCCATTGTTAGCTGCAATACCAGCACTGATTGCAGCGGCTGCCCCAGCGGTGGCGAAAGCGGCGGCGTTGGGAGCCGTTGGTTCCGCGGCAGGGATGGCGTTGAAAAAGGCAACTGGGAAAGGATATAAAAAAGGGAAAGGGTCTAAGACTACCAGGAACCCCGTATTCATGGTACAGCGGGAGATCCTTTCACGGATCCGGCCTGATAATACCAGGAACGGTTTATTAGTTGAAAACCCAATTCTTCCCATGTCCAATTTTGATTTAATTGATGCTGCTAAAAAACTAGCGATAAAAAACTTCAGAAGGGTTTTTATGAGAGATCAATTACCGAGAAAACCTAAACGCGTTGAAACCGGTATCATCAATCTTGATAACAGCAGCGGATTGGGAACTTACTGGGTTGCATACGATTGATCCACAAGGAATTGTCTATTTCGATTCATATGGGCTAGCCCCACCGAACGAGTTTAAGCGGTATATAAATTTTTCGATGAAACTCAAAGAGTTTCCGATTTTTTATTCCACGCTGCCAACACAACAATTAAATAATCCACCGATATGCGGCCGTGAAGTATTAAATGTCCTCGCGGAGATTTCATCGTCACAGAAACCACCTCATCTGGCTTATAAATAAATACACGAGTGGGAAATTACAAGGTAATTTTAGAGAATCAATAAATTGAAAATACAAGTTGCGCTAACAATAATGATTGATATTTGGGGACGATCTCTGTCAATGTTGAAACCCACCGCGGAAACATCTACGGGTTCTATCGAGGATGTAAAAAAAATAATTGAAGATGAAATCGCTAAGACGTTAAATTTAGCAAGTGTTGACCCGAACGAAATAGTTGTATTTCAAGATCTCCAGGGTAAATTGAAAAGCAGTAATATATCCGTGAATGACATTTTGATACGGCAGCGCGACGCCGCTGAAAACTCTATTGTGCTGTATTCCAACGGTGGACAACTTAAACCAGGCGCACTTGTGTCTACGATCACCGACGCGATTGACGCCCACGTTGTGAGCTGGATGATTATATACGAGGTTATAACAATTTTCGCAAAAATGTCGTAAATAAATTCTTTCGAACCCCGCTTGTGGTTGGCATGACTCTCGCTGAAATTAAAAACTTTCTATCTTTATTCTTTTTTAACAAGGACGCGGGAAGGATGATGAATGAAAATGAAATCAATGCAAATTATCTCCATATTTACAATGATATTTCTAAACTAATAGAAAATCTTGAAAAGGTACAAAAACCCACTAACGACGTCGTTGGTAAGTTTTTGGGAACCCCGCTTGTGGCAGGCATGACTCTCGCTAAAATTAGCGAGTTTATTGGCAAGCATACTCAAAATGCCTCCGTCGCTAATAATTTCTTTGGTGCCCCGGGTACATCTAAGATGACTCTCAAAGATATTAATATGTTTATGGTGAAACAAACAACACTTAATACCATCGTTGATAAATTTTTAGGGAGAACACCTGTGTCTGAAACCACATCTATGACAGGCCCAACCCTCGCTGAAGTTAAAAAAGCTATTGACGAACAAAAACGCACCAATGAAATTATTAATACGTTCTTTGGGAATTATGGCCCCCAAGATCTCACGACAAAATTTTATCACATCAACCTGTATCTTAAAGACCAAGAACAGCTTAAAACCAGAGACCTTCTGGTTTCATTCTTTTCTAAAAGGGAGCCGAGGAGGGTAATAGATCCTACCATAATCACGCTAATTTATCTCGATATTTACGATGATATTCTTAAACTAAAAGCAAACTCTGTTAAAGTAAAGATTCCACATCCACGCATAGGCGTTACAAATATCGTGTATACGGTCGATCATGGAACCATGGATTGGAGAAAAGACGTTTATACTACATTGTCCCCCATTCTCTGGGGTGTCGAAATGAGGGCCGATATCTTCAGGCCAACATGGGTCGATGGTATCTACAGGCTAACGTGGATCTCTATCGATCAATTTAATATGATCGCGGACGGTAAAATCTACTCTGGTGGCACCGCGACGTTAATTATGAAGGGTCGCGGACAAGACTATAATGTTGTCGCGGTTGATAGCTCCACCATTAGATCAAAAATAACTTGGTGTTTAGAATTTTTAGATGATTCTTCCGGTTGAAGCTGAAGCTACTAGCAATTCTACTTAACGATGGCGAATAATTGAAAACACTAGCGGGTTTAAAATAACAATGAAATCAATTGAACCGATAATAGTCCCAGAGGTATCACAATCGCATCGATATCGATATGATACCGTGAAAGAGTTTTCCGCGAACTTGAAATCACTTTCTGAGCGCTATCGTGAAAAAAGGAAAAAATACCGACGCAGCATAGCAATCATCGACATCACCGTGTACTCGGTGTCCGGTGTGATGGCCAGAGCCGGGGTTATTTTGTCGACGGTGACCATGATGGCTCCGATTGCAGTTCCAATTGCTATCTCCGCGGCAACAACAATGGCGGTAGTCGCCACCGCGATAACAAAAAAGTTATCATCGTGTTCTCAGAAAAAACTCAGTGATTATACAGCTCGGTACCGGGTGGTATTTGACGCATACTCGAAATTATCCGAGTTGATCTCGCTGTCGATAAATAATTCGTTCATATCCGATGTTGAATTTTCCACGATGACCCAGTTGTATAACTCCGCGATGTTGAAATTGGAAATTGAAGACAGCGGTAACAATAATGTCACTCGAACTGCTTCAACGAATCGCGGAGAATACCACTCCGATACGAACAAGCATGATATCAATAACATCAACAACCCGCGAATTTAGTGTGAACTTCCCTTCTCCGATTCCAGTGCGTGAGATCGCGCTGGCAAAATTACGAGTATATCATAGCTGGCCTAATATCAGATCGGTTGCATTTGGCGGTCAGCAACCCAATAACGCACGGGTGTTCTCGTATAAGAATAAACCCGATGGTACTCCAGCGTGGGAAACTGTTTCGTTACCAACTAGGTCGTACCAAATTGAGCAAATCGATGCTGAAATTCAGCGTACAATAAAATCAATCACTGGAAAAGAATCAAAAATAGCTAATAATCTTCATGAACCAACGCTCTCGTCGTCGATCGAAATAAGCACAGAGGGATACGCTGTAGATATCTATAAAAGCTCGTTAAGAAAAGTGTTAGGATGGCCTGAAAAACCACCGGAAACTTCCACCACCGACTTAACCACAGACGTACACCATATCATGAAATCAATCCCAGGTATCGAGATAATTTATCTGATATAAGAAAAGGATTTATATTTACCAACAAAGACACATTGCAATGGGATTTTATCATTTAAAGAACAGCCGACACATCTGTTACTATTTCATTTACGCTAACTGACGTCCGTGGTTATTTTAATGAAATTAGACAATTACATGCAACACAACTAGAACAACTACGGCAAACAAAATCGCAAAGACACATTGAAATATCAAATCAGCATATATCTGACATGGACTATATCCATGAACTAATTATTCAAACAATAATTAATGACAACAGCGACAATAAACAACGATTCCTAACCGATTACAATATCACAGAAGCCGATCTGCATAATTTCAAGTTTCCCGGATACACGGATGCACTAAAGAGAAGTGTTAGGTATATTATCAAAACAATACAAAAACCAGATCCATCTGTCCTCCTCAAATATAATAATGATCCAGATGGTGGCGGTAGGCATATTGCCCCGCATAATGTAAATATTTCAACGGTGATTGCGCTCAATTTAGTATGTGATGCAATTGAAGGGAGCTATCAAATTAATCTAGAGCAATCAAATCAAGCTCAGCAAGGATATATTCTTTATTCGTTTGCACCAATAGCTCCTTCAGGATTCCTAATTATTGAAAACCCAATTAATCCTGTCTACATGCGATGCCATAATAATTCGTTAACGAGAATTAATTTCCGACTCACCGACTCACCGACCAGTCAAATAATTTAATTGATCTACAAGATGAGGTGTTAGCGATTAGTTTGTTTGTAAAGTCCTAAAGACTTGATCAAATATTTGGTTGAAATGAATTATTAACCCATAGCAGCAGGGGGGGGGGAGGACATCACAACGAGACCGTATTTTGACTAAACGATGAAAACGGTCTTTGAGTATGATTTGCGAAAAACTTATGTTTCAAGCAAGTAATCCTTTTTTTGGTTGAAAAAGAAGGATTCGAATTAATTCTCTCGAGATGTTTGTTAGATTTAGAGCAAATTATGTCTCGAACAAATGTCAGATTCGCCCCCCTGCTGCTATGTATGTATGAATGTATGTATGTATGTATGTATGTATGTATGTATGTATGTATGTATGTATGTATGTATGTATGTATGTATGTATGTATGTATGTATGTATGTATGTATGTATGTATTATTATTATACATTTTTAATACTGTTATCCATGGCCATTAATGTTAATTTCAGTTTTATTTCTGCTTTATGAAATAAAAATAAATTGCATTTTCCATTGAAACGGATATATAAATATATACACGTAAAACACAGGTCATAATCTGCAAACTCATAAAAACATTAATGAGCATGCATAATATTAGCACAAACCATGTCATGACACAATATCGGTAATACATATATATTATCATGTGCATTCTTCCGTAGAGCTCATATAGGTTAGAGCGCTGGGAGAGAATTACACTCTGAAGCTTTTCATATAAACTAATAGTATCCAGTTTAACATTGATGACTTTTCAGGATTTTAACATTAGATGCCTAGTGCAGGCTGAGCCGGTGTATCGACGACTATTTGAATTAAATCAAGTAAAA
>JARLTB010000251.1:8875000-8910000 GCA_030141615.1 Unio pictorum
GGTTTTGAATCTTGCGTGGCGCTAATAAACTTTCTGTCAGATGGATAAGGTGTTTGCAGTGTGGGATCTTATAGTGATGTCTTGCACTGGGGTATTATACAGCATACATGTAGCATCAGCTCCTCCCTTGTCAAAGTATTATTATACCAGTCCTATTATTAAACGCATAATGTTTATCACCATAATCATTTGTCAAATGTGTTGTCAATTTTCCGGGGTTTAAACTTGCAACATCTTCCATCTGTGGTTGAGCCTGTGACAACTCAGCCACAGACGCGATCGATACATGATGCACTATAATTTTAGACAGTCATGTCATGCAAACAAAGCAGAGAACCTCCCTGAATTCCCAAAGTTATGTTATTTATAAATTAAATATGGAAATATCTCTTCAAATAATGCTGATCACTGTGCTAGTAATCATCATGAATTTAAAAATAAATCTCTCGCGAACGTCAAAAAGGAGTCCTTATACACCAGTGACAAAGTTGCCAAATGAGCTCCAAAGTTCTTGTATATTTTAATAATGCTGATAAAACAAGTTACAAAGTAAAGAACTGAGTGTGAAGTTTTTAGCTTATTTTTTTTTTTTTGCTTTGTCCAAATATGTTATAAACACTTTTATTGATGTAATTATACCATCCAAAATCAAATGACGAAATAGTAATTATTTTTAAGTACTGGAAACATTTCTCCTCATTTACAAGAAATATCATGTATGTTTTATACTAAAACATAAATTTAAATCTTACAAAATGCACAGTATCTGTACTCAATAATTGCGAACTGGATTAGACATAAAGATGTTAAACGGCATAAATATGAAAATATTCAGCTCATATTAATATAAATGAGTTCGTATATCCATATGGATAAATACAAATGTGTATCGATATGCATATAAACCTATATTGATGTTTACACCTACCTACAATCAGGTAATCGAAATCGTTACAAATCACAATATGAATTAAGTAAGATTCCTGATACACATATTGGATGAAATCAAAATGAAAGTTATACAGTGATAACATTTTGAATTCAAATGCTTTAGAAACGTATTTATTGAACGTTCGTAAACATTAAATTAAGCTTACAAATGTATATCTTAGTACGTTATAATAAAGACAAATCAGTAATTTGGACCATTATGTTGTAATAACCACACACAAAGAAGACCAAGAGTTTGATAAAATCAGAAATCAATGTCTTTCCCAATAATACAGATAGTGAAGTAACGCATCACTCTTGTGAAATAAATTTGAGATAATCATGCATGACGTATAGCAATGTATTTCAATCAATTCCAACGTTCATGGTAATGTCGTGATCCTAACATAACAAATCTGCTCTTCAGATGATTGGTGAATGAATTCAGATGCATGAGTTCAAAAGGATAAATTATAAAAATAATCATGTCACGTTTTTGTTTATGTAAAATGTTTTACCTTTGCTGATCAACATTATTGCCAGCCTTATTCTTATTCTCCAAAGTCAGTAATTAACGCATGTTGCAAGTATCATTATTATTTTTGTTCTCTTTCTGGGAATTTATCCTCGTTGTTCTAATGGACCTTTATCCACGTTAGGGTAAGTCAGGTACAACCAGATATCATAATGATGATGCTCCCATTGTAAGAAAACAAGTGTGCGATGTATACATACAAATACTAGTAAAATCATTAAATTCTAACAAGTCAGATGCATTTTAAAATAAAAGGTCACATATAAACTAGCATTATAATAACCAGGCGAGTTTATCTCAGTCACGACTGATAATGTTGGTTCGTGAACTGGATGGAAGAACGATATAAGAAAGTCAATTTACCTCGTGTGTTAATTGTGTAACATATATAAACAAATCCAAATATATCCTTATTCAAAGCAGCTGTGTTTCTCACGTAAACCAGTAATCTTGTTCTCATTGTGTGTTCCCAACAAATGGGACAAATCATGTAGATAATCATTTCGAATTTAAGGTCAGTTGAAGACCTTCAAAAGATTAGAGAGATGTGCGCCAGGTTAGAATAATTGAATATAAAGAAAAAGAAGCAAACAATGTTTAACAGAGATACGAAAACTTGAATCTAAGTTTTGTTTTTTATGTTCAACAAATAATTATAGCATCCCGGATTTGGATCATTCATTGACCTCCTTCCGAAATGTTGAAAACATGTCAAATAAAGGAAGCTGTTGCGCGTTCTTAATATGGTCACAACTACAGTGAATAACTAAAAATTATCTAGCCATGTGATACTGAAAGACAATAAGAGAATAAGACCGTGAATTCCGTGCAAGTTTCGTTAAACAAAATAAAAAAAAAAACTTTTTTTTAAAATAAAATGAACATTGGCGAGAACCGTGGAATTTGAAATTGACGCAAGATTTGAAACCTTGATACTATTAATGATTGATAGACCGTAAAACGACACCTTTCATGCAAACCTTAATCACAATTTACTAAAGCTTTTAATGATTAAAGTTGTCTTATTAAAATGTAAACTTTGGTCAAAGGTTAATACAACGTGTTACAATTAATTATTTTTTCATGATGTACATGCTTCCAGATAATAAATCTTGAGCTTAATCTGATTAAAGTATAAAAATGGATTGAATTTAATGTTTGCCAATTAAATTTCTTCACCTTGTCTAACTTAAACTATTGCCACCAATGGCCTTGAAACTGTAAAGCATATTAAATAAATCAATTACTTAGGACTCAAAATAATCACTGGAGACGAAAACTATTAATAAACTTACATTGTTTTCTGTTCATGTCGCCTCAAGAGCGAGATATTTTCTGCTGTTTTGCTCAAATATATTTTGTGTAGTGTATTCATTGATAATTTCAAAGATATTAAACTATTATATTGCTTTTCCTTTAGCTGTACTCAAGGAAAATATATTTCCTTAAATTGGCATCAGGTATAATCCTTAATTAAGAACATAATTGGTCAAAATATAGAGCGTGTTGGGTTGATTCTAACCGTGAGAAAATAAATATATAATCAGTATGTCAGGTCAGGTTATTCCAGAATTTAATTTTATTATTACATGGACCACTAATAAACAAGGCATTTGAAGATTTTAGAATAGTAACTGACACTCAAAACATTTAAATAGCTATTTTTCCCTTCATCTTAGTGTCACTAGACCAGCTACTACTTTCAAAGTAAAAATGTATTTTCAAAGCAGAATTATTGTGATTCTGATACGTGTACAATTTATATTCAAACGTTTGTACGCATTACTAATGTTTCTTGATGCAAAGTGTTCTTGCAGAATGTTTCAATAATGAAGCAATACGCATTTGTTTAACTACTATACAAAGTCATTGTTTTGTTTCTCCCTGAGTCGTATTACACTTATTCATATGATGATTAAATGGGCAATTATGATTCTTCTAATTTTGCTTGTGTACGTATCCTACAATTAGTTAAGTCAAAATAATGTTGCATGTTAGAAAGTTTAGAACACAACTCTGATTTTAAAATCATTTTACTTTAAAGATTACTTTGCTGCTGAGCTTGGCAAACGTTGCATTTTTACAACACATATTTAACAAAAAAAATATAAAGAAATTGATTAATTATTGATTGCTGTCATTCTATTCTTTGGGAACATTGTTTTATTTCGTTTTGACATGACAAGCGCTGATGACCATTATTGAACACAAGCAACTAAGTGTCAGTAGAACAATTGGATGTCAGTACTTAATATACTAATAAAATATTATAATTTGAGAAAGTAATAAACTATATTATGTTTTTTTTTTTTACATTTATATAAATCATATTTATGCGTGTGTGTTGCACCTACCATGAATATAAACATTATATGGAATTGTACAACCAATGTCATCACCATAAATACAGTGAACGGAATAGCATATATTGTCAATATGAGGATAGTGTAATCAGATGGAAGCCTTCGTCCCTAGTAAGTAAATTGACACCGATACCTGGAAAATTGTTAAAAATTGTTTTAGTGTGGCTTTGGTAACTTGCATATGAAATTCAATTAAATCCGAGACGACAACCCCGTGTTATGCCGTTATTTTATAAGAAGGTGTTGATTATCAATATCTTAATATAAACCTGAGACAAGTGCACATTCAAATCATCAATTCTTCGAATTCGTTTCATTTGTAACAGCCCTTGGTGCATCCTACAAGATATTGATATGTAAATGGATCCGTGAATTGACTGAATTGAACGTAGATATGAATCTTGACTTGGGCACATTATTCAGCTGTCCTCTTCGAGGTTCTACTGATGTATTTTTCCAACATTTCAATAACGTTTTCGAAGCTTTTATGAATTTTATCTTTGATGACTTTGGTGTATTTGTTGTTCGTGATTTTTCAGGCCATGCATTATGAAGGTATTCATCGGACTCAACCGAAGAAAACACAAAATAATATCTAGACATCGATGGGAATCCTATCGCATGCAGTGAGATACAAATACCATTGAATAACTTCACAATATGCTACACAGCGAACAAAAAATGCTCTTGTAGATTTTTTTTGGGATGATACTGAATATAACTTAGACTAACGGGTAGAGTGCTATTCTGATGAAATTAGTATTCCTGCGTTTGAAACTATTATATTAGCTTTTACTACTTACCCAAACGTGAATGCTTAAACATGAGAAGACATATTTTGCTACGATTTATAAATAATTATATGTTATTATTCTGAGACTTGGCGGTTGATTTATTTGATGTATTCATGTACTGCATTTCCAGAATCCAGTTATTAACATGGGATCACCGTATGTGCATGGCTTAATATTTACACTTTAGATGTGGAATGAAAAAAGTGTCAAACTGCCACAGACATCTATCACTTTGTAAAACAGCATTTATTGCAATTAAGTAAAGTATACTGCTTTGTCCAGTATCCTCAAACGAGAAAGCAGAAATGGTATGGGCATGTCACTAGAGCCAACATTTTATCCACAACATTACTGCAGGGCAGTGTCCAAGGTGGAAGAAGAAGATTTAGATAGAGTAAATTTGGACTAACAACATCACAGAATGGACCAGGAAAGGTTTTGAGGATACACAGAAATTGGCACATGATCGCAATAAGTGGAGCTCCAAAATCGAAATCAAATATAATAGTGAAAATCCGATCGCCTATGTCACGGGCGCATTAGAATGTCAGTATGATATGGACTTTGATATCTGTATATAATCTAGCAACAAATAGGTTACGTATTCAGGTTAAACTCAGCGAACATTATCACGATGTAACCACAGTAGTAATATTATACGAAGAGAATGAGTATCAGTATTAACAGTAGTTTTCACTAGTAGTATATTTACATGTAGTAGTAAGAATCGTAGTATAAAATACGTATGTGTCATATCAGTTTTGTTGGTAATGATGTAATGCTTTTTTATTATAAACATTATAATTTGGTCATCTCACGCTTAATATATAACATGGAAACCTAGAAAAGGTAGATCATGACCTGAGATCAACATCAGCTACAAAAGGAATTCACGATAGTCACACTATTTATTATGTACTTCTTTTACTCTATTACAAAGACGAGGGGGCCTGAGAGGCCGAGTGGTCTAAAGTGCTGTCCGTTACGGATCACTGCCATCTCACATCTGTCTGCGTCGGATCGAGTCTAAGATTCGGCTAATGTATTTAAGTGAGAAAGCTAGCCAGTAGCGTATCGTCGTTCGGTGGTTCTTTCCGATTTTTTCCGGGTTCTTTCTCCACCACTAATACCGGCCGCCATGTATAGCCTATATTGTGTTGAAAAATGGCGTTAAACCATAAAAACAACAGAAACAATGCTAAGACGAAAAACTTTGCTTATATCGTAATTTTTTGTTCTATCGATATTTGCTAAGATTTTGATATGTTCTTTATCAAATAAGCTTTAAAATCAAAGTTGAATCGAGTGCAAAATTAAAAAATAGTGTGACTTCAAGCTAATCATATAAATGTGCATAAAAATGAAAGAATGTAAATTAAATAGAAAGATTCAATAGCTAGCCATATTGTAGAATCTAAAGATTTAATTTTCGTTAATACATGAAACATGTGTGTTGCTTTTATTAGAGTGTTATTTGCAAAGTGAGATGCATTTGTTATCCCTTCTATTTGCAGATAGGCTCAGAAAAATTAAAATGCACGAAATGATAAAAATCACTTTTAAAGTTGTGATATTTCAATATACAGTAAACGAAATGTCGAAGCATTCGGGTATATTTGTTACAGTCAAATCATGTGGTATATATTTTTCAGACAGGCACTTAGACAGGAGACAGACATAACTAGAAATATACAACAATCAGAACGAAGAGTACTATACCTGGATTCGACAGCTAAATACTTGAGAATAATAAGTATAATTGTTAAACATATAAAGCGGGTTTTCTCGAATAATACATTTTTGGGCTGGTATAAAAAAACTGTTATCTTGTAGAATGCTCCATAATAATCACTATAAACCTAGGAATGACTGAGTAAAAAAATAAGAAATAATTAATATGCGGTTGTGTTTGATATGTAAAATTTCTTATACCATTGAGTTAGTAGAACGATTGTTTGGAAATGTCTCCTTAATCGCTTTGGAATATGGATTTTGTCTTAAAGCAAGGTAATGGGTGCCGTTTACACAGGTCCTTAGTTCGAACCTCACTTGAGTACGCGTTTACAATTGTACAATAATACTATGAACATCATATACATATGGATACAACATAACCATAGTAGCAGCAATATAAAAACTAATGGAAACCCTAAGGGATATATTTGCAGACAACGCTAACAACTCTAACAGAAGGAAGATATTTATTTCAATACAAAATAAGAACAGATGCAGGTAAAAATAGGAAAAAAATGAAATAGTTAAAGAGATATTGTTAACCTTTTCTAAAAGCACTTTTACTAATAGTGAGCATATTCTTCTAGATAAGTGGCGGTCATATTTGCAAAACAAAAACTTATAAAATAATACATTTACAACTGTTTTAGAAAGGAAAGGTCACATTTTTAATTCTAAAAAGACTATGATTAATTAGTTATAAAATACTTTGTTATAAATAATATGCATGTCATGAGAAATGGTAGTACATAAACTGATTTCTGACGAATTATGGAAGGTTCGTCTATAACATACATACTTGTGTCATTTAGGTGTACTACACATAATTATTTTTAATAAAATAGTTTCCTTCTATTTATTCATCATATTATATGGATAGATAGATAGATAGATAGATAGATAGATAGATAGATAGATAGATAGATAGATAGATAGATAGATAGATAAATAGATAGATACATAGATAGATAGATAGATAGATAGATAGATAGATAGATAGATAGATAGATAGATAGATAGATAGATAGATAGATAGATAGATAGATAGATAGATAGATATATGATCCGTGTGATTTTATGCGTCATGGAAAGTCAGCGTCACAAAATACCCACTCAGCAACATCGGAATCACTACTGACATAACAATAAGGTTCCGTATTTTCATGTGCTGCACAAGTCCATCGCGGTGCACAACACATGCCATAAGTTCCAGCCAAATCTACATAACACCAGTTCCCAAGCCGTATTCCCCTTCGTTCTCCTTCTTCATTGTGCACTCCACATCGATGTGTGTCAATACATGCTCTTCCTCTTACATCTATCATTCTAGTTCCACCACAATATTGCCATGCTGTACCAGATTCACACCACATGTAAGTTGTGTAATTAGTTTCTTCACTCCCCTTAGTGCATGGTCCAGTGCAGCAATAATCCCAATGGGTGTCGTTAGTGTAGCACCAACTATATGTTTTGTTTTCATGAAATCCGCATTTGTGGTCAGGCCGACACTTGGTATTCCCAGCCGTCCACTCTGATGGTGTATTCATTATTGAGATATTGCAATCTTCCATTTTGATCCAATGTATTGCAATAATCAACATCACTAGAAACGACCAGATCATCATGTTTCAAAGTTCGACCTAAAAACGAAATAAAGACATTTAGATATTGTATCATCTTTATGTATGAAACATTCATATTTGAGTCTACTTAACCATATCTTGTATGACTGTTAATTTTAGTTTCCCTTCTCTATGCATGTTACGGGTAGCATCACATTTTTTATTTCCCAGCGAGTGCATTATGACATATTTCTTAGAGAGTATTCTATGCTCAGATGGTTTTGTAAACATGCTATTGAGTACACTTTTTCAGCAATTGTTGTTTTTCTAGTAAATGGCATGGATACATTTGTAACGCAGGTCTATCAGGCTCATGATATTCTTTAAAATTATATCAATCATGCTTGCTTAACATAGTTGCTCTGCATAATGTAGATGGTGAAAGACCAATAGTAGTCTAGATGTAAACACTTATGGTTAGGGCAACTAGAGTATCTTAAAAACCGCTTGCATGACAACTATTTTCAATTGTATCAGCCTGTTGGCTTTCATCGTCTGAATGTGCAATGATAATGACAAGAAGCAGAAATTCCATATTTAATGTTATCTAGTTGTTTCCATATATTTTGTTTTTTATTTTGTAGAGTTATAAACTTGGAACCTTTCACATATTTATTACAAAAAATCATAGTGTCGATTGAACTAATTTTAAAATACTGTGCTTTGATACCGATAACGTTCTGTTATTTAGGAAACCGTTTTACGTCGTCATTTGTCGGCGAGATGTGCTGGTTTTTTACTTATAGAAGTAAAACATTAAAACATTATTGGTTTATATGACACAAGAGTATCGCCCATCACACCCGTTTAGCAGCATTCATCAGCTCATGATATGATGTATGACATAACGAGCCTTTGTGTGCAACTAAACCTTCTCAAAAAGATGTGATCATTTTTCCGAATTCTCAGTGGGCAGATAGATAGATAGATAGATAGATAGATAGATAGATAGATAGATAGATAGATAGATAGATAGATAGATAGATAGATAGATAGATAGTTAGATAGATAGATAGATAGATAGATAGATATATAGATAGATAGATAGATAGATAGATAGATAGATAGATAGATAGATAGATAGATATATAGATAGATAGATAGAGAGAGTGAGAGAGAGATATATAGATAGATATATAGATAGATAGATAGATAGATAGATAGATAGATAGATAGATAGATAGATAGATAGATAGATAGATAGATAGATAGATAGATAGATAGATAGATAGATAGATAGATAGATAGATAGATAGATTGATTGATAAAGAGAGATATAGTTAGATAGATAGATTGATAGATAGATAGATAGATAGATAGATAGATAGATAGATAGATAGATAGATAGATATATAGATAGACAGGCATATATACAGACAGACAGAAAGACAGACATACATACAGACAGACAGACAGATAGATAGATAGATAGATATATAGATAGATAGATAGATAGATAGATAGATAGATAGATAGATAGATAGATAGATAGATAGATAGATAGATAGATAGATAGATAGATAGAACACAAATTTTAAATTAAAATAGGGTTATTATTTAAAACAAACAATAACATTCCCAATGAAACTCTATGGCTACTTTCTGAGAATATTATAAAATAGGTAAGTGTTACAACCAGTCCAATGACATACTTCTGAATGATGAACGAAAGGCGTAACAGCAAATAGTATCATTAAGAGTAACGTAAATGGTATAGCTCGGCCTGGGTTGAAACCTGCGACGTACCGCATATGTGGCAATTGCACGAACCCGATTGGATATTCTAGTACTAACGCAAGATGAACATATCACTTGTTGTACTCCTACGTGTAGAGATAAATTGTGTGTATCCCACAGTTGGCAACATTTGTTCGATGACACTTGACAGCTGGTGATTGCATATATGTGCACGTCGAAATAGAGCCATACCGACTATGTGCGTTCTTAATCAGGACATTTAAATTGATGTATAGAAGTGATTGATTTATATCCAATCCTTCAATGCCGGATTCTCCAGATAAGTATAAACTAAACAGTCATAAAACAAAATTACACAAGTGAGGTGAAATCGTTCATTAGTTTGGATAGTTTTATAAAATATATGCACACGAAAAGTTTTCACCTCACCAAAGAAATCAATGAAAGTTAATAGCAAAATAACAATTTTACAGCCCAACACCAAATATTTGCCTGTATTTTTCACGTCTAATGGTTATTGTTGACATCATATAATGTTCACAGTTCTGCCACGGGCCTTCTTCTAGTTGATTATTCTGCAAACCATTTTGTACGAAATGTAAGGCTGATTCAATTGGAAAGATTTGGCGTCTAAGACAATTGTATCATATAATAGTTACTATGTTCCTATCTGTTTTCTGATGTGTGGTTCACTCTTTTTCGTCTGGTACCAACATTAACAGAGACTAACATATAGAGAGACAGACACAAAGAAAGCGAGTGAGGTTGGGAGAGTGAGAGAGAGAAAGGGAGATATAGAGAGAGACTGCTAATATAATAAATGTCCAGTAGATTGTCATATCGAATATTTACAATGGTACACCAACATTATTCAGCAAGGAAATATTTCTACCAAACCTTAAACTTCGGCCAAATCATTAATCAGAAAATGAAATAGTCGATAACTGAAATGTATTGAAATTATCATGTATAACATTAGATTTTTAAAAATAAAATCTTACCTTTCTCCTTTGCTTGTTTTTACGTTGACTGTCAATTTCCTGTCTATGGAGTGCTTAATTGGACGCTTGCTCGGATCTTTAAAATGTTTTACAAGGTTCAATATCCAGTATATGTCACTTGATCTGTCGTTTGTTGGCATCACCAGCAATATATATATATATATATATATATATCCAAACAATGACGTCATACTGAAGTAAACAAAGATATGGGGTGAGACAAAGGCTACAATTATGAGGTCAATGTATCCATGTTTTATTTGTCGTAAACCAGATTCAACTTGTTATTTGTAAGTTCCTTCCATTTCATACGAAGTAGATGTAGAATATATGAGTATGCATTGGTGGAAGAATGGATGTGACCAACCATATGTACATAAGACGTTAATGTTCTCGAAAATACACCAAGTATTGTAGAACTTAAATATTTATATATGTGTGTGTGAAAGCGTTTGAAAAACGTAAAGTAACAACGTGTATTTATGTATGTATGTATGTATGTATGTATGTATGTATGTATGTATGTATGTATGTATGTATGTATGTATGACTTTGATAATCAACATTATTGTTAGCCTTATTAATCTACTGTATTTAAATTGTAGACATTGTGTGCAGACTGACGTGATATATAGAAGGCTTTGAATTGAGCAATTAGTTAATTTAAATCATGAAAATTAACGGCTGTTTACAGTTTGGATTGGGCAGTAGCTTTTCAACAAAAAACGAATTCGTATTTGACTGTGTATGCATCATGCGGACTTAAAAGATGGGCTTGCTATTACTGAAAATGTATTAATGCTACGTTAAATATCCACGTTACTTATCTAAATCGCACACACACACACACACACAGAGAGAGAGACATTCACATGGTTTACAAAGTTATTCCTTGCAAACATTAAATTAGCTTTACATTATATTGTTATAACCACACACGAAGACCAAGAGTTTGATAAAATCAGAAATAAATGTCTTTCCCAATAATACAAATAGTCAAGTAACGTTTTTAATCTTGCGAAATCAATTTGAGATAATCATGCGTGACGTATAGCAATGTATTTCAATCAATTCAAACGTTCAATGTAATCACGTGATCATAACATCATAAATCTGCTCTTCAGAGGGTAGGTGAATGAACTCAGATGCAATACTTCAAATTTAAAAATTGTAAAAATAATCATCTCACTTTGTTTGTTTCTGTAAAGAGTTTTACCTTTGATGATCAAAATTATTGCTAGCCTTACTGAAATTAACATTATATATATATATATATATATATATATACGAGGAACAACAAGTGGTTGATACATAATATATATATATATATATATATATATATATATATATATATATATATATATATATATATATATATATATATATATATATATATATATATATATATATATATATATATATTTATATATATATATATATGTATATGTATTAATCTACTCTATTTAAATAGTAGAAATTGTCTGCAGACTGAAGTGATATATAGAAGGCTTTGAAGTGAGCATTGAGTTAATTTAAATCATGTAAATTAACGGATGATAACAGTTGGGATGGGGCAGTAGATTTTGAACTAAGAACGAATTCTTTTTTGACTGTGTATGCATCATGCGGACTTAAAAGATGGGCTTGCTATTACTGAAAATGAATTAATGCTACGTTAAATATACACGTCAAATATCTAAACCGCTCAAACACACACACATATATACACATACAATTTGAATTCACATGGTTTACAAAGTTTTTCCTTGCAAACATTAAATTAGCTTTAATATGTACATCTTAATACGTTCTAATAAATAAAAATTAGTAATATCGACCATTATATTGAAATAACCACACACGAAGAAGACAAAGAGTTTGCTAAAATAAGCAATCAATGTCTTTCCAAACAATACAAATAGTCAAGTAACGCTTTCAATCTTGTGAAATAAACCTGAGATTATCATGCATGACGTATAGCAATGTATTTCAATCAATTGCAGCGTTCAAGGTAATGTCGTGGTCATATCATCAAAAATCTTCCCTTCAGAAAATAGGTGAATGAATTCAGATGCATGAGTTCAAAAGGATAAATTGTAAAAATAATCATGTCACGTTCTTGATTATGTAAAGAGTTTTACCTTCGATGATCAACATTATTGTAAGCATTACTGAAATTGTCATTATATATATATATATATCTATATATATATATATGTATTAATCTACTCTATTTAAATAGTAGAAATTGTATTAAGAATGTTGTGATATATAGCATGCTTTGAAGTGAGCAACTGTTTAAATTAAATCATGTAATCATGTACATTAACTGCTGTCTACTGTTTGAATGGGGCAGTCGCTTTTCAGCAAAAGACGAAATGTCTTTTGACTGTGTATGCATCATCCGTACATAAAAGATGGGCCTGCTATTACTGAACATGTATTAATGCTACGATAAATATCCACGTTAAATATCTAAATCACGCGCACACACACACTTACACACAAATACGTTTTAAATTAATATTTTTTAGAAAGGTATTCCTTGCAAAAATTAAATTAAGCTTATAAATGTATATCTGAGAAAGTTATAATAAAGACAAGTTAGTAATTTTAACCATTATATTGTATTAAAACACACGAAGAAGACAAAGTGTTTGATACAATCAGCAATCAATGTCTTTCCCAATAATACAAATAGTCAAGTAACTCTTTCAATCTTTTGAAATAAATTTGAGATAATCATGCATGACGTATAGCAATGAATTTGAATCATTGCCAACGTTCGAGGTAATGTGATCCTAACATAATAAATCTGCTCTTCAGAGGATAGGTGAATGAATTCAGATGCATGAGTGCAAAGGGTTAAATTGTAAAAACAATCATGTCACGTCTTTTTATGTAAAGCGTTGTACCGTTGATGATCAACATTATTGTTAGGCTTACCAAAATGATCATTATATAGATAGATAGATAGATAGATAGATAGATAGATAGATAGATAGATAGATAGATAGATAGATAGATAGATAGATAGATAGATATATAGATACATATGTATTAATCTACTGAATTTAAATAGTAGATATTGTGTGCAGACTGACGTGATATATAGAAGGCTTTGATTTGAGCAATTAGTTAATTTAAATCATGGAAATTAACGGCTGCCTACAGTTGGGATTGGACGGTAGCTTTTGAACAAAAAAAGAATTCTTATTTGACTGTGTATGCATCATGCGGACTTAAAAGATGGCCTTACTATTACTGAAAATGTATGAATGCTACGTTAAATATCCACGTTACATATATACCTTGCACACACACACACACACACACACACACACACATACACATACAGTTTGAAATGACATGGTTTACAGAGGTATTCCTTGCAAACATTAAATTAACTTTACAAATGTATATCTTAATACGTTATAATGAAGACAAATTAGTACTTTGGACCATTATATTGTAATAACCACACCCGAAGAAGACCAAGAGTTTGATAAATTCAGGAAACAATGTCTTTCCCAATAATACAAATAGTCAAGTAACGCTTACAATCTTGTGAAATCAATTTGAGATAATCATGCATGACGTATAGCAATTTATTTCAATCAATTCAACGTTTAAGGTAATCTCGTGATCATAACATGAAAAATCTGCCCTTCG
Source organism: Unio pictorum (assembly GCA_030141615.1). Taxonomy (NCBI): domain Eukaryota; kingdom Metazoa; phylum Mollusca; class Bivalvia; order Unionida; family Unionidae; genus Unio; species Unio pictorum. Next base: position 8,889,350 of record JARLTB010000251.1, read on the forward strand.
GAGGGTAGGTGAATGAATTCAGATGCATGAGTTTAAAAGGATGAATTGTACAAATAATTATGTCACGTTTTTGTTTATGTAAATAGTTTTGCCTTTGATAATCAACATTATTGCTAGCCTTACTGAAATTATCATTATATATATATGAAATAAACTACTCTATTTAAATAATAGAAATTGTTTGCAGACTTACTTGATATATAGAAGGCTTTAATGTGAGCAACTGTTTAAATTACATCATGTAAATTAACGGCTGTCGACGGTTCGGAAGTTGCAGTAGCTTTAAAAAAACGAAATCTTATTTGACTGTGTATTTAGCTGACTGACTTAAAAGATGGGCTTGCTATTACTGAAAATGTATTATTGCTAAGTTAAATATCCCTGTTAAATATCTAAATCGCACACACAAATACATTTTGAATTCAAATGGTTTACAAAGATATTCCTTGCAAACATTAAATTAAGTTCACAAATGTTTATCTCAGTACGTTATAATCAAGACTAATCATTAATTTGGACCATTATATTGTGACAACAACACACGAAGAAGACCAAGTGTTTCAGAAAATCAGCAATCGATGTATTTCCCAAAAATACAGATAGTCAAGTAACGCTTTATATCTTGTGAAAAATGATTGTGATAATCATGAATGACGCATAGCAATGTATTTCAATCAATTCCAACGTTCAAGGTAATGTCGTGATCCTAACATCAACAATCTGCTCATCATAGGATGGGTGAATGATTTCAGATTCATGAGTTCAAATGGATAAATTGTAAAAATAATCATGTCAGGTATTTGATTCTGTACAGAGTTTTACCTTTAATGATCAACATTATTTTTGGCCTTACTAAAATGATCATTATATAGATGTATATACATATGTATTACTCTACTCTATTTAGATAGTAAAAATTGTGTTCAGACTGACGTGATATATATATATCAGGCTTTGAAGTGAGGAACCATTTAAATTAAATCCTGTAAATTAACGGCTGTCTACGGTTTGGATGGGGCAGTGGCCTTTCAACAAAAGACAACATTTTTTTGACTGTGTATGCATCATCCGTACTTAAAATATGAGCTTGCTATTACTGAACATGTATTAATGCTACGATAAATATCCACGTTAAATATCTAAATCGCGCGCACACACACACATACACACATACAAATACGTTTTGAATTAAAATGGTTTAGAAAGGTATTCCTTGCAAAAATGAAATTAAGTTTACAAATGTATATCTGAAAACGTTATAATAAAGACAAATGAGTAATTTTAACCATAATATTGTAATAACCACACACGAAAAAGACCAAGTGTTTGATATAATCAGCAATCAATGTCTTTCCTAATAATACAAATAGTCAAGTAACGCTTTCAATCTTGCGAAATAAATTTGAGATAATCATGCATGGCGTATAGGAATGTATTTCAATCATTGCCAACGTTCGAGGTAATGTCGTGATCCTAACATCAAAAATCTGCTCTTCAGAGAATAGGTGAATTAATTAAGATGCATGAGTTCAAAAGGATAAATTGTAAAAATAATCATGTCACGTTTTTTTATGTAAAAAGTTGTACCTTTGATGATCAATATTATTGATAGCCTTACCCAAATGATCATTATATATATATATATATATATATATATATATATATATATATATATATATATATATATATATATATATATATATATAGTTTCTGGCAACAAATTTATAATTTATACCAAATGTTGACGTATTGAGGAAGGTACTTTGGGATCAATTCTAAGGTATATGAAATTTAGCAATGCAAACGAGGACGTACACATTTACTGAAATATTATGTACAATCCATTCAAACTAAGGACACACATATATCTTGACCACAACATGGAAAATGCGGACAATTTGAATTTATGGACAATTTTGTTTCTCATTAAATTGCACAATTAAAATGAACATAAATATTAAACCATACATTAACTATTCCGACTTAAAGGATTTCTGCACACATACGCAAATGTGGTTCATTTTGATTCATCCCATGAATGTCTTTACACGCTTCAAGAACCAGAGGACGATCATATTATGATTAGAGTTTGTCTAAAAAATGTCATTAATTATTACTTCAAACAGCAATATCGGTGCCTTGTGATTCCAAACATTAGAACGAAGCACTGAACGACATTTGTAAATTTACTGTGCTGTAATAAGTGTCCGTAATATATCTAATTGTATTTGTGTCGATAGTTCCGTTGTAAACGAAATCGTATTAAAACAACATACAAAATGAAAACACAAGGCAGCAGTCTATACTGTTTTCCCAAATTTAAAGAGGTTTTCAACAATAGCCAAACGCTCAGAGTTTTCTACTGGACCAACCTGTATTTATAACGTGAAAGAACACTTTTTTAGAGCTGCATTAGTTTGTAATATTCTTACTCATTTAGTCTTTCTTCAGTAAGGTGAATTAGGCTATTGGGGGATTTTTTTTAAAAAACTTCCAGTAAACGATGCCAAACACCTTTACGAGGTACTTCGAATTAGCAAATGTATAAACTAAGTGATTTTGAAGATGAACTGTGATAGTGTTGTACCATTAATGAATATTCTTGTTCATTTATGGCGCCAAAACAATAGAACATGATAAACATTTTGTAAAAAGGTATTGGAAACTTATCCCCATCCACTAACTCTATACAAATCATGTATTCTCATAGAACTCTGTATTTCACTTCTGGAATTCCTGAACTTTATAGCTATTTAGGGGGTTTCAATTCAGTTAAAATAGATACGTTGTTGTCTGTGTTGTTGTTGTTGTTATTGGTGTTTAGCATATCATTAATCTATGTGTTGAGGTTCATATTAAACACTATACGAAAGAAATAATGTTTTTATATATTGATATATTTATTCAGCCAAAATAACTTGAAGAATGCAAAGTCTCCGTGAAATACACAATATGCTTAACACAAACAAACGTTCTTATCGTCAACTACTAAAACATAACGAATGTGGATATATGTACACTGTTGACATGTTTACACATGTAGCTAGAGCAATCAACATAAGGTAAAGACGCAATCTATTAGTAGTAACATTTCTCTTGTGGATATGAGTATATCATGGACAACGAGGACACGTTTACACATTTACTCTGACCCATCAATACAAATTAAGGACGCACACTATTGACAAGAAGATGGAGACCGTGGACATTGGTACAATACGAACAACGAGGACATATTGCCATATCTAGTCTGAACATCAAAATCGGTCTAATAACGCACACTATTACAAAAAGCCGATGACAATGGACATTAATACATAAACAGCATTTTCGACATCTTTATCTTTCTATTTTGAATGATCAATAAAAACCGCGACACACACTATTAGCAATAACATGGAGACCGGGGACATTGGTACATCATGGACAACGAGGACATGACTATATGTTTCAATCAAAGGACACACACTATTACTAAAAGCATAACGAATGTGGATATATGTACACTGATGACATGTTTACACGTGTAGTTAGAGCGATCAAAATAAGTTAAAGACGCAATCTATTAGTATTAACATTTATCCTGTTGATATTGGTATATCATGAGCAACGAGGACGTGGTTAAATATCTGGTTTGAGTTATTAAGACAAATTAATGACGCACATTATTAACATAATCATGGAGAATACAGACATTTGTTCAAGATAGAAAACGATGGCATGTTTATATATATCTGGTCTGAGCTGTCAATACAAATTACACACACTATTAGCAACAGCATCGAGACCGCAAAAAAATCTGTATCATGGACAACGAGGACATGTTTAAACCTCTAATCTGAAATCTCAAACTAACTACGAACACAATTACCATATCTAGTCTGAACATCAAAGTCGGTCTAATAACGAACACTATTACAAAAAGCCGATGGCAGTGGACATTAATACATAAACAACATTTTCGACATCTTTATCTTTATATTTTGAATGATCAATAAAAACCGCGACACACACTATTAGCAACAACATTTAGACCGGGGATATTGGTACATCGTGGACAACGAGGACATTACTATATATTTAAATCAAAGGACACACACTATTACTAAAGGCATAACGAATGTTTATATATGTACACTGTTGACATGTTTACGCGTGTAGTTAGAGGGATCAAAATAAGGTGAAGTGAAATCTACTGATTTACGTTATCTTTATACAAATAATCAGAATAGTTTTTCTTGAACCGCGACGTACTGACACTTGCTTTAATTCATGTACGTTTTAACTTTGGCACGTTTTGACCTTATTTATTTAGCATTATTTTTTTTCCAGTAAACTGAAGCCTTTTTACTCGACAACCAAAATTAATCTCAATCAAAAATTTAAATTTTACACTACATAAAATACCATAAAACCAAAACTCATTCCCAAGTGGGAAATAGACTTTAGCTGCTAAATTCGTGACACGTGCTGGTCCAGATTGTTAACAGAAATAACTTTAAGTAGGCGTATCGGTGATATAATCTGGCAAGGGCTCGCGTGGTTAGAACAACATGTGACGGAACAGCGTCGACTAAGGGCTAATTTAAAGTCATTCATTAAAGAGAATGAACTCTCAAGATGAATTTGCATTAATTAAAGGCTAGTAGATAAACTTACAGTGTGTGTTTATCAGATTATCATTAAATGGGCTTGATCTATTTGTTTGCATAATTGAACGATTTGTCTTTTTAGCGAACAAAAGGAGACCGTGCATACTGGTATATCACGGATAACGGGGACAAGCTTACACATTTAGTTTTGAACAATCAATTTCATCTAATAACGCACAATATCACAAAAATACGAATACTGTGAAAATTGGTACATCATGGGTATTGAGGACATGTCTACACATTGTCTCTTCACTATTAATACAAACTAAAGACGCGCAAAATTAAGCAAAACACGCAGACTGTGGATATTATTACATCATAGACAATGAGGACATGTTTACACATCAATTTTGAACGATCAATTCAATCAAACGACGCACAATAGAATGTCACGAAACTATGTTGATATGGGTATTGCACTATAACGGTGAGAAATACCCACTGTATCAATACGGGATTAGCAATAATGATGATCCGTCATGTGTGAACTTACAAAATTAATTTAAAAATAGGTTTGATTTCCACATGTTGGAAAGATGATGACGCATAAACAAAATGTATATGTAACCTTTGTAGTAGTTAATTTTAAAAGAAAATTATGGATATCTCTATGAACTCAACGTAATCTGGGAAACTGAACTATCTGATATGAGGAAGCCTGTCAATTGTTTGAAATTTGTAGGTAACATTTTATACACCTATATAATTAAAACTCTTCCGAAATACTAAAACGTCTTTGCAACTGGCATAAATATAATTTAATTTCCGAATCTTTCCGTTCTATCACTTATCGGCATTTTCTCACGAGCAGTTAATTGTTGCAGTAACCAAATCGCGTATTCATAATTCACAAGTTTGGTTTGTTTTTTATGGTTTCACGTCATTTTTCAGCACAATAAAGGCTATACATGGCGCCCAGTATTAATGGTGGAGGAAGAAACCTGACAAACCCCGGAAAGAGCCACCGACCCACGAGAAGCTACTGGCAAGCTTTCTCACATAACTACATTTGCCGAATCTTAGACTTGAACACACGCAGACAAAGGTGAGATGGCGGTGGTCCATAACGGACAGCGCTTTAGACCACTAGGCCACTCGGGGCCCCTTGATTCACAAGTAATATTTCCAAAGTTATCTTATTTCCCCAATCTATCTATCTATCTATCTATCTATCTATCTATCTATCTATCTATCTATCTATCTATCTATCTATCTATCTATCTATCTATCTATCTATCTATCTATCTATACTAATAAAATATTATAATTTGAGAAAGTAATAAACTATATTATGTTTTTTTTTTTACATTTATATAAATCATATTTATGCGTGTGTGTTGCACATACCATGAATATAAACATTATATGGAATTGTACAACCAATGTCATCACCATAAATACAGTGAACGGAATAGCACATATTGTCAATATGAGGATAGTGTAATCAGATGGAAGCCTTCGTCCCTAGTAAGTAAATTGACACCGATACCTGGAAAATTGTTTAAAATTGTTTTAGTGTGGCTTTGGTAACTTGCATATGAAATTCAATTAAATCCGAGACGACAACCCCGTGTTATGCCGTTATTTTATAAGAATGTGTTGATTATCAATATCTTAATATAAACCTGACACAAGTGCACATTCAAATCATCAATTCTTCGAATTCGTTTCATTTGTAACAGCCCTTGGTGAATCCTACAAGATATTGATATGTAAATGGATCCGTGAATTGACTGAATTGAACGTAGATATGAATCTTGACTTGGGCACATTATTCAGCTGTCCTCTTCGATGTTCTACTGATGTATTTTTCCAACATTTCAATAACGTTTTCGAAGCTTTTATGAATTTTATCTTTGATGACTTTGGTGTATTTGTTGTTCGTGATTTTTCAGGCCATGCATTATAAAGGCATTCATCGGCCTCAACCGAAGAAAACAGTGTGATACAAATACCATTGAATAACTTCACAATATGCTACACAGCGAACAAAAAATGCTCTTGTAGATTTTTTTTGGATGATACTGAATATAACTTAGACTAACGGGTAGAGTGCTATTCTGATGAAATTAGTATTCCTGCGTTTGAAACTATTATATTAGCCATTACTACTTACCCAAACGTGAATGTTTAAACATGAGAAGACATATTTTGCTACGATTTATAAATAATTATATGTTATTATTCTGAGACTTGGCGGTTGATTTATTTGATGTATTCATGTACTGCATTTCCAGAATCCAGTTATTAACATGGGATCACCGTATGTGCATGGCTTAATATTTACACTTTAGATGTGGAATGAAAAAAGTGTCAAACTGCCACAGACATCTATCACTTTGTAAAACAGCATTTATTGCAATTAAGTAAAGTATACTGCTTTGTCCAGTATCCTCAAACGAGAAAGCAGAAAAGGTATGGGCATGTTACTAGAGCCAACATTTTATCCACAACATTACTGCAGGGCAGTGTCCAAGGTGGAAGAAGAAGATTTAGATAGAGTAAATTAGGACTAACAACATCACAGAATGGACCAGGAAAGGTTTTGAGGATACACAGAAATTGGCACATGATCGCAATAAGTGGAGCTCCGAAATCGAAATCAAATATAATAGTGAAAATCCGATCACCTATGTCACGGGCGCATTAGAATGTCAGTATGATATGGACTTTGATATCTGTATATAACCTAGCAACAAATAGGTTACGTATTCAGGTTAAACTCAGCGAACATTATCACGATGTAACCACAGTAGTAATATTATACGAAGAGAATGAGTATCAGTATTAACAGTAGTTTTCACTAGTAGTATATTTGCATGTAGTAGTAAGAATCGTAGTATAAAATACGTATGTGTCATATCAGTTTTGTTGGTAATGATGTAATGCTTTTTTATTATAAACATTATAATTTGGTCATCTCACGCTTAATATATAACATTGAATCCTAGAAAAGGAAGATCATGACCTGAGATCAACATCAGCTACAAAAGGAATTCACGATAGTCACACTATTTATTATGTACTTCTTTTACTCCATTACAAAGACGAGGGGGCCTGCGAGGTGCTGTCCGTTACGGATCACTGCCATCTCACATCTGTCTGCGTCGGATCGAGTCTAAGATTCGGCTAATGTATTTAAGTGAGAAAGCTAGCCAGTAGCTTATCGTCGTTCGGTGGTTCTTTCCGATTTTTTCCGGGTTCTTTCTCCACCACTAATACCGGCCGCCATGTATAGCCTATATTGTTTTGAAAAATGGCGTTAAACCATAAAAACAACAGAAACAATGCAAAGACGAAAAACTTTGCTTATATCGTAATTTTTTGTTCTATCGATATTTGCTAAGATTTTGATATGTTCTTTATCAAATAAGATTTAAAATCAAAGTTGAATCGAGTGCAAAATTAAAAAATAGTGTGACTTCAAGCTAATCATATAAATGTGCATAAAAATGAAAGAATGTAAATTAAATAGAAAGATTCAATAGCTAGCCATATTGTAGAATCTAAAGATTTAATTTTCGTTAATACATGAAACATGTGTGTTGCTTTTATTTAGGGTGTTATTTGCAAAGTGAGATGCATTTGTTATCCCTTCTATTTGCAGATAGGCTCAGAAAAATTAAAATGCACGAAATGATAAAAATCACTTTTAAAGTTGTGATATTTCAATATACAGTAAACGAAATGTCGAAGCATTCGGGTATATTTGTTACAGTCAAATCATGTGGTATATATTTTTCAGACAGGCACTTAGACAGGAGACAGACATAACTAGAAATATACAACAATCAGAACGAATAGTGCTATACCTGGATTCGACAGCTAAATACTTGAGAATAATAAGTATAATTGTTAAACATATAAAGCGGGTTTTCTCGAATAATACATTTTTGGCTGGTATAAAAAAACTGTTACCTTGTAGAATGCTCCATAATAATCACTATAAACCTAGGAATGACTGAGTAAAAAAATAAGAAATAATTAATATGCGATTGTGTTTGATATGTAAAATTTCTTATACCATTGAGTTAGTAGAACGATTGTTTGGAAATGTCTCCTTAATCGCTTTGGAATATGGATTTTGTCTTAAAGCAAGGTAATGGGTGCCGTTTACACAGGTCCTTAGTTCGAACCTCACTTGAGTACGCGTTTACAATTGTACAATAATACTATGAACATCATATACATATGGATACAACATAACCATAGTAGCAACAATATAAAAACTAATGGAAACCCTAAGGGATATATTTGCAGACAACGCTAACAACTCTAACAGAAGGAAGATATTTATTTCAATACAAAATAAGAACAGATGCAGGTAAAAATAGGAAAAAAATGAAATAGTTAAAGAGACATTGTTAACCTTTTCTAAAAGCACTTTTACTAATAGTGAGCATATTCTTCTAGATAAGTGGCGGTCATATTTGCAAAACAAAAACATATAAAATAATACATTTACAACTGTTTTAGAAAGGAAAGGTCACATTTTTAATTCTAAAAAGACTATGATTAATTAGTTATAAAATACTTTGTTATAACTAATATGCATGTCATGAGAAATGGTAGTACATAAACTGATTTCTGACGAATTATGGAAGGTTCGTCTATAACATACATACTTGTGTCATTTAGGTGTACTACACATAATTATTTTTAATAAAACAGTTTCCTTCTATTTATTCATCATATTATATGGATAGATAGATAGATAGATAGATAGATAGATAGATAGATAGATAGATAGATAGATAGATAGATAGATAGATAGATAGATAGATAGATAGATAGATAGATCGATGGATAGATAGATAGATAGATAGATAGATAGATAGATAGATAGATAGATATATAGATAGATACATATATAGATATATGATCCGTGTGATTTTATGCGTCATGGAAAGTCAGCGTCACAAAATACCCACTCAGCAACATCGGAATCACTACTGACATAACAATAAGGTTCCGTATTTTCATGTGCTGCACAAGTCCATCGCGGTGCACAACACATGCCATAAGTTCCAGCCAAATCTACATAACACCAGTTCCCAAGCCGTATTCCCCTTCGTGCTCCTTCTTCATTGTGCACTCCACATCGATGTGTGTCAATACATGCTCTTCCTCTTACATCTATCATTCTAGTTCCACCACAATATTGCCATGCTGTACCAGATTCACACCACATGTAAGTTGTGTAATTAGTTTCTTCACTCCCCTTAGTGCATGGTCCAGTGCAGCAATAATCCCAATGGGTGTCGTTAGTGTAGCACCAACTATATGTTTTGTTTTCATGAAATCCGCATTTGTGGTCAGGCCGACACTTGGTATTCCCAGCCGTCCACTCTGATGGTGTATTCATTATTGAGATATTGCAATCTTCCATTTTGATCCAATGTATTGCAATAATCAACATCACTAGAAACGACCAGATCATCATGTTTCAAAGTTCGACCTAAAAACGAAATAAAGACATTTAGATATTGTATCATCTTTATGTATGAAACATTCATATTTGAGTCTACTTAACCATATCTTGTATGACTGTTAATTTTAGTTTCCCTTCTCTATGCATGTTACGGGTAGCATCACATTTTTTATTTCCCAGCGAGTGCATTATGACATATTTCTTAGAGAGTATTCTATGCTCAGATGGTTTTGTAAACATGCTATTGAGTACACTATTTCAGCAATTGTTGTTTTTCTAGTAAATGGCATGGATACATTTGTGACGCAGGCCTATCAGGCTCATGATATTCTTTAAACTTATTTCAATCATGTTTGCTTAACATAGTTGCTCTGCATAATGTAGATGGTGAAAGACCAATAGTAGTCTAGATGTAAACACTTATGGTTAGGGCAACTAGAGTATCTTAAAAACCGCTTGCATGACAACTATTTTCAATTGTATCAGCCTGTTGGCTCCTCATCGTCTGAATGTGCAATGATAATGACAAGAAGCAGAAATTCCATATTTAATGTTATCTAGTTGTTTCCATATATTTTGTTTTTTATTTTGCAGAGTTATAAACTTGGAACCTTTCACATATTTATTACAAAAAATCATTGTATCGCTTGAACTAATTTTAAAATACTCTGCTTTGATACCGATAACGTTCTGTTATTTAGGAAACCGTTTTACGTCGTCATTTGTCGGCGAGATGTGCTGGTTTTTTACTTATAGAAGTAAAACATTAAAACATTATTGGTTTATATGACACAAGAGTATCGCTCATTACACCCGATTAGCAGCATTCATCCGCTCATGATATGATGTATGACATAACGAGCCTTTGTGTGCAACTAAACCTTCTCAAAAAGATGTGATCATTTTTCCGAATTCTCTGTGGGCAGATATATAGATTGATAGATAGATAGATAGATAGATAGATAGATAGATAGATAGATAGATAGATAAATAGATAGATAGATAGATAGATAGATAGATAGATAGATAGATAGATAGATAGATAGATAGATAGATAGATAGATAGACATACAGACAGACAGACAGACGGATGGATGGATGGATGGATGGATGGATGGATGGATGGATGGATGGATGGATGGATGGATGGATGGATGGATGGATGGATGGATAGCTAGATGGATGGATGGAAAGATGGATGGATGGATAGATAGATAGATATATAGATAAATATATAGATGTATAGATAGATATATAGATAGATAGATAGATAGATATATAGATAGATAGATTGATAGAAAGATAGATAGATATATAGATAGATATATAGATAGATAGATAGATAGATAGATAGATAGATAGATAGATAGATAGATAGATAGAGAGAGAGAGAGAGAGAGAGAGAGATAGATAGATAGATAGATAGATAGATAGATAGATAGATAGATAGATAGATAGATAGATAGATAGATAGATAGATAGATAGATAGATAGATAGATAGATAGATAGATAGATAGAGAGATAGATAGATAGATAGATTGATAGATAGATACATAGATAGATACATAGATAGATAGATATATAGATAGATAGATATATAGATATATAGATAGATCGATATATAGATAGACAGGCATATATACAGACAGACAGAAAGACAGACATACATACAGACTGACAGACAGATAGATAGATAGATAGATAGATAGATAGATAGATAGATAGATAGATAGATAGATAGATAGATAGATAGATAGATAGATAGATAGATAGATAGATAGATAGATAGATAGATAGATAGATAGATAGATAGATAGATAGATAGATAGATAGATAGATAGATAAATAGATAGATAGATATAACGAACGCAAATTTTAAATTAAAATAGGGTTATTATTTAAAACAAACAATAACATTCCCAATGAAACTCTATGGCTACTTTCTGAGAATATTATAAAAGAGGTAAGTGTTACAACCAGTCCAATGACATACTTCTGAATGATGAACGAAAGGCGTAACAGCAAATAGTATCATTAATAGTATCGTAAATGGTATAGCTCGGCCTGGGCTGAAACCTGCGACGTACCGCATATGTGGCAATTGCACGAACCCGATTGGATATTCTAGTACTGACGCAAGATGAACATATCACTTGTTGTACTCCTACGTGTAGAGATAAATTGTGTGTATCCCACAGTTGGCAACATTTGTTCGATGACACTTGACAGCTGGTGATTGCATATATGTGCACGTCTAAATAGAGCCATACCGACTATATGCGTTCTTAATCAGGACATTTAAATTGATGTATAGAAGTGATTGATTTATATCCAATCCTTCAATGCCGGATTCTCCAGATAAGTATAAACTAAACAGTCATAAAACAAAATTACACAAGTGAGGTGAAATCGTTCATTAGTTTGGATAGTTTTATTAAATATATGCACACGAAAAGTTTTCACCTCACCAAAGAAATCAATGAAAGTTAATAGCAAAATAACAATTTTACAGCCCAACACCAAATATTTGCCTGTATTTTTCACGTCTAATGGTTATTGTTGACATCATATAATGTTCACAGTTCTGCCACGGGCCTTCTTCTAGTTGATTATTCTGCAAACCATTTTGTACGAAATGTAAGGCTGATTCAATTGGAAAGATTTGGCGTCTAAGACAATTGTATCATATAATAGTTACTATGTTCCTATCTGTTTTCTGATGTGTGGTTCACTCTTTTTCGTCTGATACCAACATTAACAGAGACTAACATATAGAGAGACAGACACAAAGAAAGCGAGTGAGGTTGGGAGAGTGAGAGAGAGAAAGGGAGATATAGAGAGAGACTGCTAATATAATAAATGTCCAGTAGATTGTCATATCGAATATTTACAATGGTACACCAACATTATTCAGCAAGGAAATATTTCTACCAAACCTTAAACTTCGGCCAAATCATTAATCAGAAAATGAAATAGTCGATAACTGAAATGTATTGAAATTATCATGTATAATATTAAATTTTTAAAAATAAAATCTTACCTTTCTCCTTTGCTTGTTTTTACGTTGACTGTCAATTTCCTGTCTATGGAGTGCTTAATTGGACGCTTGCTCGGATCTTTAAAATGTTTTACAAGGTTCTATATCCAGTATATGTCACTTGATCTGTCGTTTATTGGCATCACCAGCAATATATATATATATATATATCCAAACAATGACGTCATACTGAAGTAAATAAAGATATGGGGTGAGACAAAGGCTACAATTATGAGGTCAATGTATCCATGTTGTATTTGTCGTAAACCAGATTCAACTTGTTATTTGTAAGTTCCTTCCATTTCATACGAAGTAGATGTAGAATATATGAGTATGCATTGGTGGAAGAATAGATGTGACCAACCATATGTACATAAGACGTTAATGTTCTCGAAAATACACCAAGTATTGCAGAACTTAAATATTTATATATGTGTGTGTGAAAGCGTTTGAAAAAAGTAAAGTAACAACGTGTATTTATGTATGTATGTATGACTTTGATAATCAACATTATTGTTAGCCTTATTAATCTACTGTATTTAAATTGTAGACATTGTGTGCAGACTGACGTGAAATATAGAAGGCTTTGAATTGAGTAATTAGTTAATTTAAATCATGAAAATTAACGGCTGTTTACAGTTTGGATTGGGCAGTAGCTTTTATAACAAAAACGAATTCGTATTTCACTGTGTATGCATCATGCGGACTTAAAAGATGGGCTTGCTATTACTGAAAATGTATTAATGCTACGTTAAATATCCACGTTACTTATCTAAATCGCACACACACACACACACACACACACAGAGAGACATATACACATACACACACATTCACATGGTTTACAAAGTTATACCTTGCAAACATTAAATTAGCTTTACATTATATTGTTATAACCACACACGAAGACCAAGAGTTTGATAAAATCAGAAATAAATGTCTTTCCCACTAATACAAATAGTCAAGTAACGTTTTTAATCTTGCGAAATCAATTTGAGATAATCATGCGTGACGTATAGCAATGTATTTCAATCAATTCAAACGTTCAATGTAATCACGTGATCATAACATCATAAATCTGCTCTTCAGAGGGTAGGTGAATGAACTCAGATGCAATACTTCAAATTTAAAAATTGTAAAAATAATCATCTCACTTTGTTTGTTTCTGTAAAGAGTTTTACCTTTGATGATCAAAATTATTGCTAGTCTTACTGAAATTAACATTATATATATACGAGGAACAACAAGTGGTTGATACATAATATATATATATATATATATATATATATATATATATATATATATATATATATATATATATATATATATGTATATGTATTAATCTACTCTATTTAAATAGTAGAAATTGTCTGCAGACTGAAGTGATATATAGAAGGCTTTGAAGTGAGCATTGAGTTAATTTAAATCATGTAAATTAACGGATGATAACAGTTGGGATGGGGCAGTAGATTTTGAACTAAGAACGAATTCTTTTTTGACTGTGTGTGCATCATGCGGACTTAAAAGATGGGCTTGCTATTACTGAAAATGTATTAATGCTACGTTAAATATACACGTCAAATATCTAAATCACACAGACACACACACATATATACACATACAATTTGAATTCACATGGTTTACAAAGTTTTTCCTTGCAAACATTAAATTAGCTTTAATATGTACATCTTAATACGTTCTAATAAATAAAAATTAGTAATATCGACCATTATATTGAAACAACCACACACGAAGAAGACAAAGAGTTTGATAAAATAAGCAATCAATGTCTTTCCAAACAATACAAATAGTCAAGTAACGCTTTCAATCTTGTGAAATAAACCTGAGATTATCATGCATGACGTATAGCAATGTATTTCAATCAATTGCAGCGTTCAAGGTAATGTCGTGGTCATATCATCAAAAATCTTCCCTTCAGAAAATAGGTGAATGAATTCAGATGCATGAGTTCAAAAGGATAAATTGTAAAAATAATCATGTCACGTTCTTGATTATGTAAAGAGTTTTACCTTCGATGATCAACATTATTGTAAGCATTACTGAAATTGTCATTATATATATATTTATATATATATATATATATATATATATATATATATATATATATATATATATATATATGTATTAATCTACTCTATTTAAATAGTAGAAATTGTATTAAGAATGTTGTGATATATAGCATGCTTTGAAGTGAGCAACTGTTTAAATTAAATCATGTACATTAACTGCTGTCTACTGTTTGGATGGGGCAGTCGCTTTTCAGCAAAAGACGAAATGTCTTTTGACTGTGTATGCATCATCCGTACATAAAAAATGGGCCTGCTATTACTGAACATGTATTAATGCTACGATAAATATCCACGTTAAATATCTAAATCACGCGCACACACACACTTACACACAAATACGTTTTAGATTAATATTTTTTAGAAAGGTATTCCTTGCAAAAATTAAATTAAGCTTATAAATGTATATCTGAGAAAGTTATAATAAAGACAAGTTAGTAATTTTAACCATTATATTGTATTAAAAACACACGAAGAAGACAAAGTGTTTGATACAATCAGCAATCAATGTCTTTCCCAATAATACAAATAGTCAAGTAACTCTTTCAATCTTTTGAAATAAATTTGAGATAATCATGCATGACGTATAGCAATGAATTTCAATCATTGCCAACGTTCGAGGTAATGTCGTGATCCTAACATAATAAATCTGCTATTCAGAGGATAGGTGAATGAATTCAGATGCATGAGTGCAAAGGGTTAAATTGTAAAAATAATCATGTCACGTCTTTTTATGTAAAGCGTTGTACCGTTGATGATCAACATTATTGTTAGCCTTACCGAAATGATCATTTTATAGATAGATAGATAGATAGATAGATAGATAGATAGATAGATAGATAGATAGATAGATAGATAGATAGATAGATAGATATGTATTAATCTACTGAATTTAAATAGTAGATATTGTGTGCAGACTGACGTGATATATAGAAGGCTTTGAATTGAGCAATTAGTTAATTTAAATCATGGAAATTAACCGCTGCCTACAGTTGGGATTGGACGGTAGCTTTTGAACAAAAAAGAATTCTTATTTGACTGTGTATGCATCATGCGGACTTAAAAGATGGCCTTACTATTACTGAAAATGTATGAATGCTACGTTAAATATCCACGTTACATATATACCTTGCACACACACACACACACATACACATACACACACACACACACACATACACATACAGTTTGAAATGACATGGTTTACAGAGGTATTCCTTGCAAACATTAAATTAACTTTACAAATGTATATCTTAATACGTTATAATGAAGACAAATTAGTACTTTGGACCATTATATTGTAATAACCACACCCGAAGAAGACCAAGAGTTTGATAAATTCAGGAAACAATGTCTTTCCCAATAATACAAATAGTCAAGTAACGCTTACAATCTTGTGAAATCAATTTGAGATAATCATGCATGACGTATAGCAATTTATTTCAATCAATTCAACGTTTAAGGTAATCTCGTGATCATAACATGAAAAATCTGCCCTTCAGAGGGTAGGTGAATGAATTCAGATGCATGAGTTCAAAAGGATGAATTGTAAAAATAATTATGTCACGTTTTTGTTTATGTAAATAATTTTGCCTTTGATAATCAACATTATTGCTAGCCTTACTGAAATTATCATTATATATATATGAAATAAACTACTCTATTTAAATAATAGAAATTGTTTGCAGACTTACTTGATATATAGAAGGCTTTAATGTGAGCAACTGTTTAAATTACATCATGTAAATTAACGGCTGTCGACGGTTCGGAAGTTGCAGTAGCTTTAAAAAAACGAAATCTTATTTGACTGTGTATTTAGCTGACTGACTTAAAAGATGGGCTTGCTATTACTGAAAATGTATTATTGCTAAGTTAAATATCCCTGTTAAATATCTAAATCGCACACACACAAATACATTTTGAATTCAAATGGTTTACAAAGATATTCCTTGCAAACATTAAATTAAGTTCACAAATGTGTATCTCAGTACGTTATAATCAAGACTAATCATTAATTTGGACCATTATATTGTGACAACAACACACGAAGAAGACCAAGTGTTTCAGAAAATCAGCAATCGATGTATTTCCCAAAAATACAGATAGTCAAGTAACGCTTTATATCTTGTGAAAAAAGATTGTGATAATCATAAATGACGCATAGCAATGTATTTAAATCAATTCCAACGTTCAAGGTAATGTCGTGATCCTAACATCAACAATCTGCTCATCATAGGATGGGTGAATGATTTCAGATTCATGAGTTTAAATGGATAAATTGTAAAAATAATCATGTCAGATATTTGATTCTGTACAGAGTTTTACCTTTAATGATCAACATTATTTTTGGCCTTACTAAAATGATCATTATATAGATGTATATACATATGTATTACTCTACTCTATTTAGATAGTAAAAATTGTGTTCAGACTGACGTGATATATATATATCAGGCTTTGAAGTGAGGAACCATTTAAATTAAATCCTGTAAATTAACGGCTGTCTACGGTTTGGATGGGGCAGTTGCCTTTCAACAAAAGACAAAATTTTTTTGACTGTGTATGCATCATCCGTACTTAAAATATGAGCTTGCTATTACTGAACATGTATTAATGCTACGATAAATATCCACGTTAAATATCTAAATCGCGCGCACACACACACATACACACATACAAATACGTTTTGAATTAAAATGTTTTAGAAAGGTATTCCTTGCAAAAATGAAATTAAGTTTACAAATGTATATCTGAAAACGTCATAATAAAGACAAATGAGTAATTTTAACCATAATATTGTAATAACCACACACGAAAAAGACCAAGTGTTTGATATAATCAGCAATCAATGTCTTTCCTGATAATACAAATAGTCAAGTAACGCTTTCAATCTTGTGAAATAAATTTGAGACAATCATGCATGGCGTATAGCAATGTATTTCAATCATTGCCAACGTTCGAGGTAATGTCGTGATCCTAACATCAAAAATCTGCTCTTCAGAGAATAGGTGAATTAATTAAGATGCATGAGTTCAAAAGGATAAATTGTAAAAATAATCATGTCACGTTTTTTTATGTAAAAAGTTGTACCTTTGATGATCAACATTATTGATAGCCTTACCCAAATGATCATTACATATATATATATATATATATATATATATATATATATATATATATATATATATATATATATAGTTTCTGGCAACAAATTTATAATTTATACCAAATGTTGACGTATTGAGGAAGGTACTTTGGGATCAATTCTAAGGTATATGAAATTTAGCAATGCAAACGAGGACGTACACATTTACTGAAATATTATGTACAATCCATTCAAACTAAGGACACACATATATCTTGACCACAACATGGAAAATGCGGACAATTTGAATTTATGGACAATTTTGTTTCTCATTAAATTGCACAATTAAAATGAACATAAATATTAAACCATACATTAACTATTCCGACTTAAAGGATTTCTGCACACATACGCAAATGTGGTTCATTTTGATTCATCCCATGAATGTCTTTACACGCTTCAAGAACCAAAGGACGATCATATTATGATTAGAGTTTGTCTAAAAAATGTCATTAATTATTACTTCAAACAGCAATATCGGTGCCTTGTGATTCCAAACATTAGAACGAAGCACTGAACGACATTTGTAAATTTACTGTGCTGTAATAAGTGTCCGTAATATATCTAATTGTATTTGTGTCGATAGTTCCGTTGTAAACGAAATCGTATTAAAACAACATACAAAATGAAAACACAAGGCAGCAGTCTATACTGTTTTCCCAAATTTAAAGAGGTTTTCAACAATAGCCAAACGCTCAGAGTTTTCTACTGGACCAACCTGTATTTATAACGTGAAAGAACACTTTTTTAGAGCTGCATTAGTTTGTAATATTCTTACTCATTTAGTCTTTCTTCAGTAAGGTGAATTAGGCTATTGGGGGATTTTTTTTAAAAAACTTCCAGTAAACGATGCCAAACACCTTTACGAGGTACTTCGAATTAGCAAATGTATAAACTAAGTGATTTTGAAGATGAACTGTGATAGTGTTGTACCATTAATGAATATTCTTGTTCATTTATGGCGCCAAAACAATAGAACATGATAAACATTTTGTAAAAAGGTATTGGAAACTTATCTCCATCCACTAACTCTATACAAATCACGTATTCTCATAGAACTCTGTATTTCACTTCTGGAATTCCTGAACTTTATAGCTATTTAGGAGGTTTCAATTCAGTTAAAATAGATACGTTGTTGTCTGTGTTGTTGTTGTTGTTATTGGTGTTTAGCATATCATTAATCTATGTGTTGAGGTTCATATTAAACACTATACGAAAGAAATAATGTTTTTATATATTGATATATTTATTCAGCCAAAATAACTTGAAGAATGCAAAGTCTCCGTGAAATACACAATATGCTTAACACAAACAAACGTTCTTATCGTCAACTACTAAAACATAACGAATGTGGATATATGTACACTGTTGACATGTTTACACATGTAGCTAGAGCAATCAACATAAGGTAAAGACGCAATCTATTAGTAGTAACATTTCTCTTGTGGATATGAGTATATCATGGACAACGAGGACACGTTTACACATTTACTCTGACCCATCAATACAAATTAAGGACGCACACTATTGACAAGAAGATGGAGACCGTGGACATTGGTACAATACGAACAACGAGGACATATTGCCATATCTAGTCTGAACATCAAAATCGGTCTAATAACGCACACTATTACAAAAAGCCGATGACAATGGACATTAATACATAAACAACATTTTCGACATCTTTATCTTTCTATTTTGAATGATCAATAAAAACCGCGACACACACTATTAGCAATAACATGGAGACCGGGGACATTGGTACATCATGGACAACGAGGACATGACTATATGTTTCAATCAAAGGACACACACTATTACTAAAAGCATAACGAATGTGGATATATGTACACTGATGACATGTTTACACGTGTAGTTAGAGCGATCAAAATAAGTTAAAGACGCAATCTATTAGTATTAACATTTATCCTGTTGATATTGGTATATCATGAACAACGAGGACGTGGTTAAATATCTGGTTTGAGTTATTAAGACAAATTAATGACGCACATTATTAACATAATCATGGAGAATACAGACATTTGTTCAAGATAGAAAACGATGGCATGTTTATATATATCTGGTCTGAGCTGTCAATACAAATTACACACACTATTAGCAACAGCATCGAGACCGAAAAAAAATCTGTATCATGGACAACGAGGACATGTTTAAACCTCTAATCTGAAATCTCAAACTAACTACGAACACAATTACCATATCTAGTCTGAACATCAAAGTCGGTCTAATAACGAACACTATTACAAAAAGCCGATGGCAATGGACATTAATACT
>JARLTB010000251.1:8915000-9005000 GCA_030141615.1 Unio pictorum
GTTGCGTTAATAAACTTTCTGTCAGATCGGTAAGGTGTTTGCAGTGTCTAATCTTATAGTGATGTCTTGCACTGGGGTATTATACAGCATACATGTAGCATCAGCTCCTACCTTGTCAAAGTATTATTATACCAGCCCTATTATTAAACTCATAATGTTCATCACCATAAGCATTTGTCAAATTTGTTGTCAATTTTCCGGGCTTTAAACTTGCAACATCTTGCATCTGTGGTTGAGTCTGTAACAATTCAGCCACAGACGCGGTCGATACATGATGAACTATAATGTTATACAGTTAGACATGTCATGCTATAAAAGAAGAAGAGAAACTCCCTGAATTCCCAAAGGCATAACATTTATAGACTAATTCATATATATATATATATATATATATATATATATATATATATGAATTAGAAAAGAAATCTCTCGTTAACGTCAAAAAGGAGTCCTTATCGTTCATATTTTTAACATGACGTATGTTTCATATACTGTTTTACAACTGGTGTGCTGACACTAGTTACAAAGTTGCCAAATGGACTCCAGAGTTCTTGTATATTTTAATAACTATTGCAAATTTTGTGGCTTAGATTTGTTTTGTGGCTGGACGATCTGATGCTGATAAAACCAGTTACAAAGTAAAGAATTGAGTGTGAAGATCTTTAGCTTTTTTTTGCTCTGAATGAATTCACATGCATTAGTTCAAAAGGATAAATTATAAAAATAATCATGTCACGTTTTTATTTATGTAAAGTGTTTTACCTTTGTTGATCAACATCATTGCTAACATTATTCTTATTCTTATTCTCAGAAGTCAGTAATTAACGCATGTTGCAAGTATCTTTATTATTTTTGTTCTCGTTCTGGGAATTCATCCTCGTTGTTCTAATGGACGTTTATCCACGTTAGGGTAAGTCAGTTTGAACCAGGTTACATAACAGTGATACTCTCGTTCTAAGAAAACAAGTGTGCGATGTATACATAACAATACTAGTAAAATCATTAAGTTCTAACAAGTCAGATGCATTTTAAAATTAAAGGTCACATATAAACTAGCATTATAATGCTTTGCTTCGATGAAAACAACAAGAAAGGTAATACTGAATATGTCTTGCACTTTAAAATACAAGATAATTTCTGATTGTAAACCGAAGATAGAACGTTTTGTATTACACTCATCTATTAAGCCAATAATTCATTTGTATTACACATATGACACAAAACATTCATATATACATGATATTTCCATCACATAATTGTTTGGAAGACACGGTTCCTCCCAGTTTCCGCATCAATCTAGCTTGTATCAAATTGTTTGCAAACTAATCTAAACAAACGTTCATGAATTTTACCTTGGGAAATGTTTGCAGAAATGGTTAGGGTAAAATTATCCATTATTGTACGATGAGCGTGGGGTATCAACTGTCTTAAATACGGTCAACTCAATACATTTCTGGAAAACAAAACATAATGGTTTTGTCAACTATTGTGCAATTTTGATGGAACCATGCTTGCAGGAAACATAGTATTTAAGTTATATACTTAGATTTCTTTAGGAAACCATCTCAGCACATTCAGCTCAGTGCTGATAAATCGTTTGTGTTTCTTCATTTGCGCCAATACCCAAGCATGTTAGATGTAAAACTCGACCTAAAGAAATATTGGTTCAGGAACACACACTTCAGTAATAACTGACATATACTGTAAACTATCTGTACACGTCAAACTTATTTGCTATGCGCAGCATATTAAACCTTCTCTTTTTCAAGGTTTAAGAAACAAGTAACTCCTTGCCAACGCAGCTTGCTATTGGCAATACCTTGTTTTCTCTGTCCCTCATTCCGGCTCTCTATCTCTCTCTCTCTCTCTCTCTCTCTCTCTCTCTCTCTCTCTCTCTCTCTCTCTCTCTCTCTCATATTTATAATGTTGTTATCCCAGACAACACTGTTCATGGTGAACATTTTCAGTTATTTATATTGTTTTGCTATACATTTTGTTCAGGATCTGAAACATTTTATTATTTTATTATAGTGGATGTGTAATAGCACTGTTCCCAAACGTGTGCCCATGACGCCACGAAAGCTTGTGGTTTTGGTAAGTATTGCTTATAAAACAAATAATTTGTTACCATGGACAGATGTACTGAAGATATATCGATGTGACAAAGGGGTATTTTACAAAATGTTCACGGCCACATTACCACTACCACATTGGCAAGGGATTATTCGATCTTCTATATAATGCTAAGATAAATGATTGCTTGTTTTATTTGGTGACAATGCTTCAAGTTCAGTATATAACTACTATTTCAGTATAATTCAAGACAAGCGTAACTACTATAATAAGTTATTTCAATCGCAAATATGTTTCATATTCCCACTTCTTCAAATATCGTCTGCTTTTTAAGTAGACCGTTTAAAAATACAAACACCAGACATTTGTTGCATGAAATAGCTAATATGCTTCTACTTGGGATTCGAAAGACTAGGTTTTGATTGTTGTAGGTAAGGAACGTTCTATTTTCTGTTTCTTGTTTCGGCTCAACATTTAAAACGTACTACTCCAAATATAATATACATATTGTCTATTTAACTATCATTTTATTTTGCATTCCGTTAACATAACCAGGAGATAAATATATTATAAGCCTGTACGGTGTGCACTTTTGTATAACGGTCGTTTACAAAATCTGACTTATAGACGTGGGGGATATACTAAAGTTATTCTCTTTTGGTGACGTTAATGCTAACAATTTATTGAAATCAACGCATGCTGATATACTTTTTTTTGTTTTACCAGAAAAGTGAATATCAAGGATAACGCATTATTATACGCTACATATGATTCCAGCATAGCCGCCACACACACTGTATGTTATTATGTAATGCTTTCATCTGACTTAAATTGTTACGATTGTCTAAATATAATAATTATAATCCAATATGCGTATCAAAAGTTCAAAGTAATGAGCTTATTTACTATATAAGATACTAATATGACTATTAATGATTGAAAACATAAAGATATTGACACTGTTTAATCTTAAACATTCGTCCTCTTTACAATATTTAGTTTCCAAACTATAAGCACAGAGCACAAAATCAAAACTGTAACACAAAAAAGAAAGAAAGAAACAAATGAACAAAATACTAAATTAAAGGTAAAATCAATTGATTAGACTGTTCAGTGGAAATATAGTGTGTTCATTATTTGGATTGATAGTGTTTTGGAACTTCGTGAAAGGTGAAATTACAACTATAATTAAAAGTATGTCAAATCTACAATCAAGCCTGTATACTCTCGAGTGCACTGATATGAGGGGATCGCAAACAGGTTAGACGTAGATAGAAGTTATATTGCAGCATATTCATCAGAAGAAAATGTCATCTTATCAGATATATTGCCGGTTCACAATTACGTTATTGGGAATTATTTAATATATTATACAGATGATCAACTAACATGCTTAATTTAAATAAAATACATCACATTAATTATTTATCCTGAGCGATGCAATACTCTTTCAAAATGGTTTGAGTAAAAAGTCTTGCCTTGTTATGCAACAGTAAAGTGAACGTAAAAAAAATGTCATCAAAAACACGTTGGAGTACTACTGTGATGGTTATTCATATCAGATTCCATATTATTTAGGCAAATACACAGTCATTGTTAAGTTTGATATGCTTGGATTTTAAAAGAAGACAACTGGGGTTACCAAATTGACAATTAATGATTTATATGAGATGATTAATCTGTAATATATATATATATATATATATATATATATATATATATATATATATATATATATATATATATATATATATATGTTTATAGTTTTTCCGCTCACTGCTCAGACGGTACCATAAGCACCATCGTATTAGAGTGCCGCAAACCATTATGCAAACATACTTACGTAGACGCATCGAGTGAACTTCATTATTGCATCGTGTCCTGATTTTTAAGTTTCAGCGGTTGATCTACATATAAAATACCATGCCTTATATG
This sequence comes from Unio pictorum, assembly GCA_030141615.1. Taxonomy (NCBI): domain Eukaryota; kingdom Metazoa; phylum Mollusca; class Bivalvia; order Unionida; family Unionidae; genus Unio; species Unio pictorum. The sequence goes on from JARLTB010000251.1 coordinate 8,919,009, forward strand.
GAATTTTAACGCATACAACCTCAACACGTTTGGCTTTTTTATTCTGAAATACAAAAAAGAACTTCAACTCAGGTAAGACCACATCACATATTGTAGACATGTAAATATTACAGCACAAGGAAATCTTAATATATTTAGAAAGAACAAGCTAAACAACAGCTGAATTTCAAACTGTAGAACCTTGACACGACCGAATTGATGATAAACAATATTCAAACATCATACATGTCGTTGCTATTAAAGGTGCACATGTATTTCTTAGAGGTTGAAAAGGTTCAGATATTATAATAAAAAAAAACCTTTCAACATAGAAATTAAATAAAAACAAGTTAATATATCAGTTGATGATATTATATTCTGTCTGTTACAATTATCGTTTAATTTCTATATTGTAAGGGTTTTCCTGAAGTGGAAACGAAATATTGTTTTAATGTGTATGCGCACAATAATATATTTCTAGTCTGATAAATGCATTCCGCTATCGTTCCTTCTTTTCACTTGATTAAATGCTAAAGAGCGTATCTTGTCCTTTACAATTACAATTTACAATTCATAATCAATTGATTTTAGATATGTATTCTGTATTACCCTTCCAAGATCATCATAGGCATTTTATAAATATATGATTAGTCTTAAATTACTATTGTCACATGTTCAAGTAGCCATTGGATAGCAATGGTCACGTATGTGTTAATATGACTAATTTAGTCCACATGGATCGTTACATAATTATGGGTAAAAGTCAATGGAGAAGTGTAAAATGTGTTGGTTTTGAGTGGTATTCTGAAATCGACCCCACTTATGACTGTGTTTTAATGATAACTTATTCGCTAAATAAATTCATCGCTGTATAAAAAGTGGACATAAGATGGTGTAGCAAATGACAATGTAATTCTACAATAGCATTTTAAATTCGACAAAACGATCAATTGATCGTCTACAAACTAACGTCTCTCGTGATGCAAATTCTGATTCAAAAAAAATGTTACTTGTCAATTTAACTGTTTCAATCAAAAAATGTGTGATTACTACAAAATTACAGTCAATTTGTCAGTTCTGCATCCTGTATCCCCGGCCTATGAATATCCAGGAATACCCTAAAATATTAAATGCATTGATGTACAATTGATCAAGATTGTGTGTAAAGACTGTACACATTATAATAGGAATCGAAGTATTTGCAATGACTAACGTGCACCAGACCAAATATGTAACATATTAATGAATTGCCATGAAGCGTGTGTCAAACCTTGAATTGTTATTAACAGACGGTTGCTCTTTAAATTTGCCGAACAAAATATAATTCTAAATTGTAATCATTATAGATCACACTTTTATGAAAATTAATATGTCCAGTAAATATGGTTTTAAATTCAAATCATGAAAAATTTAAAGTCTAAGCCAGTATGACATGACTATTTTTGCTTATTTTATTCCAATATATTTCTAGTAAACTTAAACCTAATTGAGCATGTCTCAAATTCAAAACGATCAAACATTGAATGTATGAAACTAGGTGAATAATGTATATATTGCTCTCGCCAAGGCTCTCAAAACAGGACATTATTCAACTCGTTTCAACATTTTCATTATGAACTCATTGAGCATGTTAAAGCTTATATTTATGTTTATTAACTTAAAACAATAACCAAACAAATCTATTGTCATCCATTTTGATGTATTTAAAAACACAAAAACATCTTTTATTACAAATCTTAAATAAATTGTCCCGTTGTTATCTCTGGAAAAAGACATGTGAAAAGGAACTATACATCACGCGCCAATAACGTGTTTACTAGTAAAGGTCATAAAACTACTACATCTGATGTCGCTGGTGGGAAATTTCTTGTACAAAATATACAAGAGGCAAATAAATTCCAAGGTCTGTGAAATGAACACAAAATATTGAATATACGCTTTGGTGAAGGCAATTCAAACGACAAAAAGAAGTGTGCCAGGTTAATAAATATAGAATAAAATATACAAGTAGAAACTATTTATATACAACAATTTATCATAACATTGCGTAATGGAAAATAAATAGTCCTTCTTAAGAATTGTTCGAAATAAAGGAAGATGTTAGGCTTCTTTCATTTGGAAACAACTGTAATCAATGAATTACCAGTATCAAGACTTATTCATATCGTCTGTGACCTTGGATATTAGGATTCTTCAGACTTTACTTTAAACGCACCCCACCATTAGTTTATAAAATTGATGTTCGAGTTAGAACGTTTAGAATGCAACTCGGAATGCATTATAATTGTATTTTAAAGATACTCCTTTTAATTTAGTTAAACCTTGATCAAAAACAAGAAATATGTAACCACAAAGTGATGACATTTAATAATAATTGCTAGTTGTCCTTCTTTCCTTATTAGCATGGTTTTCTCTCTGTAGATGGCCATTCTGGTCGCCATTCTCGAACACAAGCAATTAAATTCCAATGATATTGTAATTGTAACGGCAACAACCAAAAAAATATGTATTAAAATTAGAATGCAGACATATGTATCTATATAATGGTATATACGTATGTATATGGATGTATATAAAGTTGTACGCATATGATATATGTTTGCATTGAACGTAACACAAATGTGTTTGAATTTGCATAGATTTAGCAGTAGTTGAATATCTTTGATTTAACATATAAATCGTGTACGTAATTAATAATTATAGGCTTATATTTATCGCATTAATTAAAATAGCATCCGAAACCATTTAGAACTTTATTGCTTTTTCTTATCTCAAATATAATAAGAATTTCTATACAATATATAATGCATTCACCTGCATTTAAACAATGCCAATGCAATAGAGCATATATGTATATCATTTCTTATATCAGCATGCGAGTAGTTTTATTCCTGAGCTTATTTAGACGCTCGATACAATTATTTATAGTACTGTACTTATTTTTGTGGTACATACAAACATCAATAATGTTATACTTATTTAAATGATCCATACAAAATTTGTTTGGTTATATCTTATTAGAAGCACTCTTTTGCAAATGCAATGGTTCATTCATATTATTTGTTATGGTGTACATTCTTTCATGATTTGAAGATAAAGAACATAATGATAATGGTGAAAAATATAAAAAATAGTTCGACCTTAGAAAACATCTGTCTAACATGCAATATACCAATACATGTTAAATGTTGCAAACATGTATACCGTTCAAAAGACATGCATTGCTACACTTTGTACTTATTTGAAATTTTATCAATATCTATTTTTGATATCCATACGTATATGTATTGATTGATTTCCGTTTAAAGCGATACAATTTATATATATCGGGGAAACAGAAGGTTCGGGAAATCTACAATTGAAAACAAATTAAGATATAAATTAAGCAAGTTTCATGATACAAAACTTGGTTAATATAAATCAAGTGATATCGCGTTTAAATCGTATGGTTTTTAATCGTATTCCTGAAAAGGTTGTAAAAAAAGATATAAAATTTACAAATTTCTATCTTAATAATTTGTAATAAAGACGAATTAGTAATTTCGACTCCTATATTGTAATAACCACATAAATGAAAAATAACAAGAATTTAATAAATCAACAAGCGTTTTATTTCCATCAATTGTAAAGAAAAATTCACGATTCGTTGTCAGTATCGTGAAATACAGTGGAGATAATCATGACCTATACAAGGTCTTCAAAAATTGAAATTTCCTAATGAACTGAAAGAATCTGTAATATCATGTTAGTAAACAATGATGCATGCAACAATGTTTTGAATAAGTTCAAAAATCCAAACTAATGTCGTGATCCAAACTTTCATTATTTACACAACAACGTATAGGGTCATCAGTTCATCAGGGTGAACTGGTGGCCAAATCATCTGAAAAACAAGCCTGAACATATACAAAATATATGTTCACATTTAGCTTTAGGATCTTCATTCCTACACATTTAAAGCATGTTACAATGTATCTTTGATGTCGACTTTACTTTGATAGGTATTTATAATTATTGTTGGTAACAGGCATGGTAAATGATAGAAAGTGAATTTAGGAAAATATGTTAGATGACTGCCAATAATTTAACTGCAACAAGGCATATACATACCTGTTAGTATAATCAGAATGAACGTTGGATTGAAAGTGGATTGAACAATAATTGACACTAAGCGATATAAACGCCTTATGCATATATAGTAGAATATATAGAGAACAAAGGAGCAGATTTCAGACGAAGGGAAAGACGTGAGTTTAAAAATATATACAATCGTTTGTGTTGTTATTTCGTTTGTCTTCCACGATAGCAATGTTCCAATGAAATGTTATATTTTGTCATCACCAGAGACACACACGGTCCTAGTATGCATCATACACATATGTAAATACCTGAAACAATCGTTTAATATATCTCTTAATTACTCTCGTGGGTACACGGATGCAATTGAATTTCATTTTTTCTGAGGGTTCTTGTTTGCGGTTGTTAAACTGACTGTATACATACATAAATAAATACATACATACATACATACATACATACATACATACATACATACATACATACATACATACATACATACATACATACATACATACATACATATATACATTCATACTTACATACACACATACAGACATATATATATATATATAACGTGTTTACTATTAAAGGCTACAAAACTGTTACACTTGATGTCGCTGTTGGGAAACTGTTAGTACAAAATATACAAGCAGCAAATAAATTGCAAGGTCTGTGAAATGAACACAAAACATTGAATATAAGTTTTGATGAAGGCAATTCAAACAACAAAAAGAAGTGTGCCAGGTTAATAAATATAGAAAAAAAAAATAAAAGTAAAAACTATTTATGTACTACAATTTATTATAACATTGCGTAATATAATCATCTATAGTCCTTCTTAAGAATTGTTCGAAATAAAAGAAGATGTTATGCTTTCTTCATTTAGAAACAACTGTAATCAATTATCAAGACTTGCGAGATTGAAATAAATCAACACCATGGATTCTTCTAAAGCTAAATAGCAAAACATTTTAAACTTTACTGGATACTGGTGAATGATCGTAGAATTATTAATTGTGTGCACGATTGAAAACCTGGATTAAGAATGTTCTGCATGATTGAGATCTTACATTTCCCTCAAAATGTTTTTAAAAATTACTACACTTTTTAATAATTAGGTTTTCATGATTAATATGCCTTGATATCATTTGTGCAAACTCTAATCAAAGTGTAATAAAACTTGATAAAATTAATTTTTGATGGAAATGTTTTGTTAAAATGACATGCGAGCAACAACCTAACAAAAAAGTATAAACACAATTAAGATTTCATGTTTGAAGAAAAAATTTCATGACCTTAGCTTATAGAATTGAAACCATTGTGATGAAAGGTTCCGCAATTTAATTGCAATTGACAAATCCATAACATATTATGCATGATAAATGGATTCTAATAAGATTCAGAAACCTATATATCATATGTTTATCTGTTCTCAAGAACAGGATGAATACGTTTGGTTCACTCTTACAATTTATCGTGTAGTATAATCACTGAAATTTTGAAAACATATCAAGACTATTAACGTATTTTTCTTTAGCTGGGCACCAGGTATAATCTTTGGATTGTAAACATTTATGGAAAAGATGTGAAGCGTCTTTTGTTAATTCTAACATTGCAAAATAAATTTATGATCATATTTTAAGGTTAGCATATTTTCTTATTTTCTTTCATTACAAGAACCATTTATAAACGAGACACTTGACATTTTTAGCTTAATAGAAAACACCCAACATTTAAAATAGCTGATTTGCCGTTCACAGTGGTATCACTGGTTAAGCTATTACTTTCCAAGTAGAAATATTTTTTTTCAAATCAGAACTACGGTAAGTGTGATATTTTTGCAGGATTTTGTATGTAAAAGTTTATACAGGTCATTATGATATTGGCTTAAACAATTTATATTCAAAATTGTTATCATTAAAATGTTATCGATGTAAAATATTCATTTAGAATGTTTCAAAGAAAAAGCAAAAAGTATTTGTTTTACTACTACAAAAAAACTTGATATTTTCTCCTGAATATAATAGTACTTATTCATATAGTCTGTGACCAAGGAAATTAGGATTCTTCAAACTTTGCTTTATACGCACCCAACTATTAGTTTAAAAAAATGATGTTCAAGTTAGAACGTTTAGAATGCAACTCGAAATGCATCATAATTGTATTTTAAAGATACTTCTTTTATTTTAGTTAAACTTTGAATAAGAACAAGCAATATGTAACTACAAAGTGACAAAATTTAAAAATTATTGTTTGTTGTCCTTCTATCCTTATCAACATGGTTTTCTCCCTTTGGATGGCCATTCTGGTGGTCATTCTCGAGCACAAGCAATTAAATTCCAATGATATTGTAATTGTAACTGCAACGACTAAAGGCAACAGTGCAGCACAGGGACGTAAGTACGTATTACAGTAATATAATATTATAATCTAAGAAAGTAATAACCTACGTTATTTCTGTTTGACATTTGTATAAATCATGATTAGGCGTGTGTGCAGCGCAGACCATAAATTCAAACCTTATTTGAAATTGTACAACCACTGTCAAGAGAAGACATACAGTTGATGATAAAGTCATTACAATTACGTACTCTACAATCAATACTGGATTGGTATTCTTTATAAACCGACTTATCTAACCATTTTAACACATTCTTAAGTTTTCGTAGAAACATTAATACAAATTTTAATGATTTTTTGGGAAATTCAGCTGTCGATGATATTGAACTGGTTGACATAAAATAGATCATCAATAGCCTATTGGATACTGAATAGTCTGGAAAGTAATGTATTCACCGCCTAATAAATGTATCAAACATCGCGCTGAGGTGACTGGATCATACAGGTTGTCAGTGATCGGTGTTTCAACATGTACAATATCCACCACTATAATACGGGGTTATCCGATAATAAATATTTTTATGGTTATATGTCAGTACTACTAGATCAAAACGAACAAGAGCATTTGATGTTGAACCTGATTATTAAAGACCTGGCTTGAGATATAATTGGTGTATTGAAATAATTGCAGAACTCGAACGTGAGAAACACAGATTTAATCCCATATTGTTCTTTGGCTGATGACAATGATTGGAAAATACTTTGTTTAATGAATTTTCTGAATCTGTATTATGATGATAGTGTATATATATATATATATATATATATATATATATATATATATATATATATATATATATATATATATATATATATATATATATATATCTTCAAATGTTTGTTGTTGAATAATTCAAAATCATAAATACGTTTGTTCAGGATTAGCTAATTAGATTTTCTCTTTGGTCATACTGTACTATTTAACTTGCAGAAATATTATAATTTTCGAAATTCATTATATAATGAATTCTATTTAATATATAAAAATTATATACCTGAATCTGATTGAGTTATTTCCAAATCATAATCAGTATAACTTAAAGACCTAATTAATATATGAAATAATATAAATAGAAAATAAACAGTAAAAATGGGCGTTTATCGTTTAATGATCTAGTTTCCTTAGAAAGTATATGCGATTCATTTAGAGTAGTTCATTCAAAGCATTTCTTATGGAAAAAAAAATATTTTATGAAGGAAACTTTCAATGACAGTAATTGCTAATCCATAAAGGTCCCTGTATATAAGGCATTATTTTTGGCCTAAGAAACTGATAATATTATTAACGACACTTTGTACCAAAATTGCATTCATTAATTCTTTAATGGTCTGTACTTTTAGTTGTATCTGATCGTCAGCTATTTGAATATTATTTACCAATTTAAACCTATATAGAACTGAATGTAACAGCTTGTAAATTATCGAAGCTATTGTCAATTTTTTGCATTCCGAATGAACGATCACAAAACCGTCATCAAGTAACCCACGAAAACACCCGAATTTTTTTTCGGTGTGTGGAACCTTTCTTCCCAACAGTAACCATTATTACTAACAGTGCCAACTGTTTTTGTTAGTTACCAGTGTCTCTTTACACTATTATCAGATTCTTCGTAATTTTAAATAATTTGGATGTTTCAAAATCTCCTTTTGCTCCATTTATATAATAGTGTAAATAGTTTAATTGATTACTTGTCTAAATCATTACTTTTAAAATCTTGCTAGTAAGTATGACATACTTTTTATACCCGGTCACTGTCATTATTATGAATTCATAGTATCTGTTCATCACTCTGTATTTTTTATAAATAGCAAACCCAACCGCGTTTCTTTTCAAACACCACATCGTAAAAACGGTTTTGGTCCTAGACTTCCATTACGCATATTTTAAGTATGATACCCGCAGAATTTGTTTCCACAAACTTTGTTACTGTTTGTTATAGAGCCAATAGTTCATGACTTGCAGTTGTCTAATGGGTTAATCATGCTATATATTTCAATTTAAATATTTATCATAATTTAAATATGGATGAATTTGAAAGATTATCAAAAAAAATGCCTTCAACATAAAAAATATAATCTTAACATAATAACCCTTGAATTACCGGTACGAGTTCTGTTTGATCAGAAAAATAATACTTTGATCAGTGATATTAAAGAACCCAGAAAGAATGTCGCAAAGATGAAACATCTCATGTGTGAAATCAGTGATAAGTTCATTGATTCTACGATGAGGACAAACCAGCGGCAACCAGAGTATTTATTATCTTGACCATATACAATATTTTTATAAAGTAAAATGGATCGCACTAGCAGAAACAGACAATATTATTGTCCGAGACAAATATGAGCCTATCCTTCATAATGAAGAAAGTGCCATATTGCATAAACATTCCAAAGCAGGAACGTTGACTGGTTTTGACAAACATTTTTATGAAAAAGCATATCTTGTAACAGCAGTTATTAATGGAATTTATCCGATAGATGAACAACCCAGCGTTGATATCTAAAAACAATGCAATTTTCAACAGTAAACAGAGTAGCTGAATAAATAACTTAGATAGATAGATATATAGATAGATAGATAGATAGATAGATAGATAGATAGATAGATAGATAGATAGATAGATAGATAGATAGATAGATAGATAGATAGATAGATATGTTCGGTTACCAATCATCGCGTACTATTTGTCTGTCAGTCCAGTGTATCACGTTTGGGATATACAACCAAACTAAATGAGGTGAGAATATGCTCCAATTAGAAACGAACCTGGGTTTAATTGAAATGGTTTATGTAAACATATAGCGAACTGATAACGTCAGCATTCAAAACATTCAAAATGATATGGCAACATTTAGAAAACTGAACACGTATATTTGATAACAATATTGTACAATAAATATATTCTTAAATCTCCGTAGCGCGATGAAATTTTGTCTGCTGTATCAATGGAAATATGTGGATTGATCCACATGACGAATTGTTAGATTCCATGTGAATTACATAACGTTATATATGGACTTTTGACCACTTACACATGAAATATATTATCAAACCAGTTCGTGTTAATCACACCAATTTCTCTGGATTGCTGATATTACAAGCCTTATATTTTGTCAGCGAGGGAATGTGGATGGGATGGTCATGGATATAGGTTATCCTTGCCTGTCCATATAAGGTTATTTAATACGTCCTGAGTATTTGATGATGTCAATGATACATCATATTCTAAGCATAATTATGTTTCATTCTATACTGTGCAACTGAAGTTTCGTTTCGCATGCAACTTACGGTCACCATACGCCTTGATACGTTATTTCCATGTGCGTAATTTGGGTAGACATCATCCCAACGTACAGTGATACATTCATATATATTTTTATTCTTAAAGATGAATAATAGTTTAATCTGCAGTAAGTGAAAGCAAATAAAGTGTAACTTTCTTGTATTTGTTTTTCACTTCTTCGGTTGACTAAAGTGACGACCATGTCGATAGGCTACGTTACATAATCAAGTCAAATCAAGTTTATTGTCGTGCAATGGGTCTCCTCAGGTAACAGCAACGTATTTTTCAGAGGTCAACGTTTACATTTAAATGCTATTCTGAACTTTCGCTCTCGTAAAAATAAATACAGCCTGTTTTTATTGTCATGCATTAACGCGTTATAGCGCTTAGCTATACATGATATTCGTCGGATGTTTGACTTAAAGACATATGTACAGTATATTTAACCGAAGAGATATATCGACGAATATTTGAAATAAATTTAGTAAATAACCGGCAGCCTACCAATCGGACAACATACAAAGGGCACTTGGAGTTTAAATATACAAAGGTATCAAATGTGAATGTGTATTCATGCTCAGGGCTTAATCCAGAGTACAATGAATTTGTAATAAGATCTATTGTAGCTTACAATAATACAAAAATCAAAGAAAGTAGTCATACTGTTTCATCGAAAACGTTTTTGTTCTTGATAAAATAATAGTAGTGAAATCTTATAAATACTATAGAAGGAAAAAATATTTCATGCTGTTGAGAGGTTTTCTATGATAATGATTTACAATCTAAAGAATATTAAGAATAATAATTCATACAAATGAAAGGTGTTTGATAAGTATAAATTCCCAGTCTATCTATCTATCTATCTATCTATCTATCTATCTATCTATCTATCTATCTATCTATCTATCTATCTATCTATCTATCTATATATCTATCTATCTATTTATCTATCTATCTATCTATCTATCTATCTATCTATGTATCTATCTATCTATCTATCTATCTATCTATCTATCTATCTATCTATCTATCTATCTATCTATCTATCTATCTATCTATCTATCTATCAGTCTAGCTAGTAGTACGATTTTCCACTGACCCTTTCCACCCCATTTTTTGATATTTGGACATTCATGTTGGGGTGTAGGGTCAGAGCACAATCTCTATCAAAAAGTTGGAATTCGCCGACACCGTCTGGTGTCGGCATGGGGTAGCCGTTTAATTGCCGACCCAGCAAACTTAAACGATTTTTCGTCAAGATATACCTGATTGAAATCGATAGGAATATGATTGATGTTCTAAAAACACGCGAACATAGTATTCGCTATGTCTTTAGTAAAGACGAGACGAAAGTACATCGTTGCTGAAATTTGACCTGGATCTGGCCATTTGTATTTTTGTCGCGTGACTGCACAAATCTCGCAACCTACATGTCCATTACATCCGTGGTCATATCAAAAAATGGGGTGGAAAGGGTCAGAGGAACCTCGGACTAGCTAGCTAGCTATCTTTATATATATGTCCTTTGCAATACAACGACTGAATGATGATATATATATATATATATATATATATATATATATATATATATATATATATATATATATATATATATATATATATATATATATATATATAAGAATGTCAATAAAACCTCTCTTAAACACCCAAAATGAGTCATTATCGTTGTTGTTTTTACCTTAACGTATATAGGATATTCCGGTTTACAACTGTTGTGCTGAAACCAATTATAAAGTTGAATAATGGGCTCTATGTTCATGATCATCTTCATTGAGATTCGCATATCTTATGACTTAGATTTGTTTTGAGGTCTGACGATCTGATGCCGATACAACCAATTACAAAGTAAAGAACTTAATGTGGTAACTTTTACAAATTTTATTGCATTGTGCACAAAAGTTATAAAAATTCTATCGAATGTAATTATGACATTCAAAATCTAATGCCGACATTATAATTTTTCTTAAAATTGATCGTAACATATCTCCTCATTTACAAGAAAATATCATCGCTGTTTCAAAAAAACATTAGAAATTTAAACTTAAAACTTCACATGATCTGTACTTAACATTAGCTAACCGGATTAGACATAAAGACGTGTTGTTGGTTTAACATGATACTATACATATTATATTAGAATTATGCAAAAGGTTGTATATAAATGTGTACATATATGCACAATGGACATTAGAATATGTCATACTACCCATATATATATATATATATATATATATATATATATATATATATATATATATATATATATATATAAATAATGTGTAAAGGGATGTACGTATATGTATCGAAATGTGTACACATATGCATATGTATGTATTAACATCTGAATGCAGACATATGTATGTATGTCATGGTATAAACATATGAAAATGGATGTATATAAAGTTGTAGGTATATGATATATGTTTGCATTGAACGTGACACAAATGTGTTTGCATTTGCATAGATTTAATAGTAGTTGAATATCTTTTATTCAACATATAAATCGTTTGCTTAGTGAATAATTAGAGGCTTATATTTATCTCATTAATTAGAAATAGCTTCCGAAACCATTTAGAACTTTATTGCATTTTCTTATATCAATTGTAATGAGAATTTATATACAATATATCATGCTTTCACCTGCATTTAGACACTACCAATGCAATAGAGCATATAGGTATATCATTTCTGATTTTAGCATGCGAATAGTTTTATTCTTGAGCTTATTAAGACGCTCGATACAGATATTTATATTACTGTACTTATTTGTATGGTCAAAACAAACATGAATAATGTTATACTTATTTAAATTATCCATACAAAATATTTTTGGTTATATCTTACTAGAAGCGCTCTTTTGCAAATGCAATGGATGATTCATATTTTTCGTTATGGTGTACATTATTTCATGACTTGAAGAAAATGAATATAATAATAATGGTGTAGAATATAACAAAATAGTTCGACCTTGGAAAAAATCTGTCTAACATGCAATATACCAATACATGTGAAATGTTGCAAACATGTATACCGTTCAAAAGACATGCATTGCAACACTTTGTACTTATTTGAAATTGTATCAATATCTATTTTTGATATCCATACGTATATGTATTGATTGATTTCCGTTTAAAGCGATACATTTTATATATATATATATATATATATATATATATATATATATATATATATATATATATATATATATATATCGGGGAAAGGGAAGGTTTTGAAAATCTACAATCGAAAACAAATTAAGATATTAATTAAGCAAGTTTCATGATACGAAACTTGGTTAATATAAATCAAATGATATCACGTTTAAATCGTATGGGTTTAAATCGTATTCTTGAAACGGTTGTAACAAAAGAAATACAATTTCCAAATGTATATCTTAAAAAGCTGTAATAAAGACGAATTACTAATTTCGACCCCTATATTGTAATAACCACATAAATGAAAAATAACAAGAATTTAATAAATCAGCAAGCGATTTATTTCCAACAATTGTAAAGAAAATGTCAAGATACGTTGTCAGTAACGTGAAATACATTAGAGATACTCATGATGTATACAAGGTCTTCAAATATTGAAATTTCATGTAATAACATGCTAGTAAACAATGATGCTTGCAACAATGTATTTGAATAAGTTGAAAAGTCCAAAGTAATGTCGTGATCCAAACATTAATTATTTACACAGCAACGTATAGGGTCATCAGTTCATAAGGGTGAACTGGTGGCCAAATCATCTGAAAAACAAGTGGGAACATATACAAAATATATTTAAACATTTAGCTTTGGGATCTTCATTCCTACACATTTAAAGCATGTTACAATGTATCTTTGATGTCGACTTTACTTTGATAGGTATTTATAATCATTGTTGATAACATGCATGATAAATGATAGAAAGGGTACCTAGGAAAATATGTTAGATGACTACCTAGAGAGAGAGAGAGAGAGAGAGAGAGAGAGAGAGAGAGAGAGAGAGAGAGAGAGAGAGAGAGAGAGAGAGAGCAACATTGAAGGTGAACTGACCTTTTGCTAAAGTTTCAGGTTTCAAAAATAAAACTTTCGATGTTAATGAAACATATGCTAAACCGAAGCCGCTAAGTAGCTGAAAGTTTCTATAATTGTCCTTAGTGACATCTACTTAGTCGGATAGATTAGGATGAGAGCGACTGGATGCAATTGAGAAATATATTTCCATCCGTGATTGTGTGAGATATAAACTGCAAGAACGCAAAATTGTCAGATTGAGTTTGCAGAGGGTTCAGAACAATTGTTTAAACCTGTTGCTAAATTTTCTTGAAAGACATGCAGATGCTACGAAATGTCTTCTTCCTAAGTTAAATCAAACTGTCAATAACGACTGCCAAAATAACAGAAAGAACAAATACATAAATACCTTAACGAGATCTTTCAGTTGCAATACTGCTGTCCAACCATTTAGCAGAGTCAAGGAAGATATACACAAAGTTCCCGACCAATCTAATGCAAAAACAAATGAAATAGAGCGTTATCATGTATTAGAACCAGAACTAATACAAAACATAAAACCAGGTGATAGATTTGTCGATGCGGGTGTTTCCCATATGAAGAATATTGAGAAGGAAAAATTACATATTTTTGACATTGTCAGCTTTAACAATAAAACAAATATTGATTGATTTCCGTTTGAAGCGATACATTTTATACATATCGGGGAAAGGGATGCTTTTGGAAATCTACAAATGAAAACAAATTAAGCAAGTTTCGTGATACAAAACTTGGTTAATATACATCAAGTGATATCACATTTAAATCGTATGGTTCTCAATCGTATTCCTGAAACGGTTGTAACAAAAGATAAAAAATTTACAAATGTATATCTTAATAAGCTGTAATAAAGACGAATTACTAAATTCGACCCTTATATTGTAATAAAAACATAAATGAAAAATATCAATAATTTGACCAATCAGCAAGCTTTTTATTTCCAACAATTGTAAAGAAGATCTCAAGATACGTTGTCAGTAACGTGAAATACATCAGAGATACTCATGACCTATACAAGGTCTTCAAATATTGAAATTTCCAAATGAAATGAAAGAATCTGTAATAACATGTTAGTAAATAGTGATGCATGCAACAATAAGTTCAAAAGTCCAAAAGTCCAAAGTAATGTCGCGTTTCTCCTCAAACACCATATCGTATACACGGTTTTGTTCCTAGACTTCCTTTACGCATATTTGATATATGATATATGATACCCGAAGAATTTGTTTAAACAAACATTGTTACTGTTTGTTGTAGAGCCTATCGTTAACCACTTGCAGTTGACCAATGGGTGAATCATGTTCTATATTTCAATTTAAATATTTGTTATAGATTAAAAATGGATGAATTTGAAAGATTATCAAAAAACATGCCTTCAAAATAAAAATATAATCTTAACATAAGGTTCCTTGAATTACCGGTACGAATTATGTTTGATCCGAAGACTACTTTGATGACTGATATATATATTCAAAACGATATAGGAACATTAAGCAAACTGAACACGTACGTTTGTTAACAATATTACACAAAAACTACATTCTAAAATCTCCGTTGCGCGGTGGAATTTGTCTGATGTATCAATGGAAATATGTGGATTGAACCACAAGACGAATTGTGAGATTCCATGTGTATTACATACAGTTATATATGGACTTTTGACCAATTGCAAATGAAATATATTATCAAACCATTTCGTGTTACTCACATCTATTTCTATGGATTGCTGATATTACAAGCCTTATATTTATATTTTTGGTTGGGATGGTCATGGATAAAAGTTATCCTTGCATGTCCACATAAGGAATATTTAATACGTCCTGAGTATTTGATGATCTCAACGATACATCATATTCTAAGCATAATTATGTTTCATTCTATACTGTTCAACTTACGGTCACCATACGCCTTGATACGTTATTTCCAGGTGCATAATTTGGGTAGATATCATCCCATCGTACAGTGATACGTTCATATAAATTTCTATTCTTAAAGATGAAGAATAGTTTAATCTGCAGTAAGTGACAGCAAATAAAGTGTAACTTTCTTGAATTTGTTTTTCACTTCTTCGGTTGACTAAAGAGAAGGCCATGTCGATAGGCTACGTTATAGAATCAAGTCAAATCAAGTTTATTGTCGTGCAATGTGTTTGCTCAAGTAACAGCAACGTATTTTTCAGAAGTCAACGTTTACATTTAAATGTTATTCTGAACTTTCCCTCTCGTAAAAGTAAATAAAACCTGTTATTATTGTCATGCATTAACGTGCTATAGCGCTTTGCTATACATGATATTCATCATAGCAAATATTGTTCAGCCACTATAACACCAGCTTGTCAATAGGAACTTTCAAGACTGGACCCTTGTAACTCAGTCAAGCCTGGTGTGGCTCATTATGTACTCAACAAACCTGAATATATGTCGTATATATATATATATATATATATATATATATATATATATATATATATATATATATATATATATATATATATACATTGGTAGATAGATAGATAGTTTCTAACCATAGTGCTGGCGTTGACAGGGCGTTGTTAGAGAAAGAAACTCTGAGGCCTTTCATATAAAGAAATATTAACCGATTTAAAATTGATGACGTTTATCAATTACAGCAGTGCAGACCGTACCGATATATCGACGAATATTTGAAATAAATAAAGTAAATAACCTGCAGAATACCAATCGGACAGCATTCAAAGGGCACTTGGAGTTTAAATATACAAAGGTATCAAATGTGAATGTGTATGCATGCTAAGTGCTTAATCCAGAGTACAATGAATTTGTACTAATATCTATTGTAGCTTACAATAATACAAAAAATCTTAGAACGTAGTGGTACTGTTTCATCGAAAACGTTTTTGTTCTTCATATAATAATAGAAGTGAAATCTTATAAATACTACAGAAGGAAAAAATAATTCAAGCTGAAGAGATGTTTTATATGATAAGGATATACAATCTAAAGAACATTAAGAATAATAATTCATACAAATGAAAGGTGTTTAATCACTATAAATTCCCAGTCTATCTACCGATCGGACAACATTCAAAGGGCACTTGGAGTTTAAATATACAAAGGTGTCAAATGTTAATGTGTATTCATGTCCAGTGTTTATCCAGAGTACGATGAATTTGTACTAATATCTATTGTAGCTTACAATAATACAAAATTCTAAGAAAGTAGTCGTACTCTTTCATCGAAAACGTTTTTGTACTATCTATATATCTATTTATCTATCTATCTATCTATCTATCTATCTATCTATCTATCTATCTATCTATCTATCTATCTATCTATCTATCTATCTATCTATCTATCCATCTATCTATCTATTAGGCTAGCTATTAGTACCATTTTCCACTGACCCTTTCCACCCCATTGTTTGATAATTGGACATTCATGTTGGGGTGTAGTGTCAGAGCGCATTCTCTATCAAAAAGTTGGAATTCACCGACACCGTCTGGTGTCGGCATGGGGTAGCCGTTTCATTGCCAACCCAGCAAACTTAAACGATCTTTCATCAAGATATATCTGATTGAAATCGATAGGAATATGATTTATTTTCTAAAAAATCGCGAACATAGTAATCGTTATGTCTTTAGTCTGCTGAGAGACGAGACGAATGTACATCGTTGCTGAAATTTGACTTGGATCTGGCCATTTGTATTTGTGTCACTTGACTGCAAAAATCTCGCAACCTACATGTCCATTACAGCAGTGGTCATATCAATAAATGGGGTGGAAAGGGTCAGAGGAAACTCGGAATAGCTAGCTAGCTATTATATATATATATATATATATATATATATATATATATATATATATATATATATATGTATATATATATATATATATATATATATATATATATAGTGTGTGTGTTTGTATGTATATCTGTTTGAATAACTATATATCATGGATATTAATGAATCTACTGGATTTTAATAGTTGACAGTATGAGCAGACTGATATGATATATAGAAGACTGTGACGTGAGCATCTTTTTAAATGAAATGATGTAGATAAATGGCTGTCCACGGTTCCCTACGCTAGGGGCAGTAGCTTTTCAACAAAAAACGAAAACTTATATGACTGTATATGCATCCTCCGGACTTGAATCATGGCTTTTGTACAACAGTGCAATCGATATGAAGTATATATTGTACACTGATATTCTTTTCCAATATCTAATTCGACATAATGGGTTTTGTTCTGATCATAATACATTGTTGAGACGTCAATAAGGCGCATCAGGTTTATTTATGTCTCAAATATATACATCTCACAATCGACAAATATGAAAAATATGATACCAAATAATACAAATGAATTAGATTATGGCGATAGTGGAGGAGTGCGCCTTTGGTTTTGAATGAATAGCATTTCTATCAGTGATTCACGTTGTAAGTGGTGTTGCATTTTATAGTGTTCTCTAACCTGGAATATTATCACGTCCCGACTGGTCACATTATTATTACACCATTCCTGTCACTAAACTCATAAAACACTGAGCACCTATACCATTTATATTAATCTTTGGTGTCAATTACCCGGGTTTCATACTCTCAACCCCTGGTATCCAGGGTGGACTATCTGACCACTAGGCCAGATAAGCTATCAATATATGATGTACTATAATTTTAGTATGTAGTCGTGTCATCTAAAGAAAGCAGATAACCTTACCAAAATCACAAAGGCTAAAATATTATAAATTATATATGGACATATATCGACAAATTGAGCTGAACACAGTGCTAGTAATCAGCATATTTGTAAAGCTTAAAATAAACTATTTAATATGGGCTGTCTGAAATATGGCCTTTGCAATACAACGACTGAATGATGATGATGATGATGATGATGATGATGATGATGATGATATATATATATATATATATATATATGTATATATATATATATATATATATATATATATATATATATATATATATATATATATATATATATATATATGTATGTCAATAAAATCTCTCTTAAACACAAGAGGAATCATTATCGTTGTTGTTTTTATCTTAACGTATATGGGATATACTGTTTTACAACTGTTGTACTGAAACCATTTACCAAGTTGAATAATGGGCACTATGTTCATGATCATCTTCATTGAGATTTGTGACTTACATTTTCTTGAGGTCTGACGATCTTATGCTGATACAATCAATTCCAAAGTAAAGAACAGAATGTGGTAACTTTTACCAATTTCTTTGCATTGTGCACAAACGTTATACAAATTCTATCTGATGTAATTATGACATTCAAAATCTAATGCCGACATTATAATTTTTCTTAAAATTAATTGTAACATATCTCCTCATTTACAAGAAAAGATCATGGCTTTTTCGACAAAACATTAGAAATTTAAACTTAAAAAATTCACATGATCTGTTCTTAACATTAGCTAACTGGATTCGACATAAAGACGTGTTGTGGGTTTAGCATGATAATATACATATTATATTAATATAAATGTATTTGAATATGAATATGCATTCATACAACGATCTGCATGTATATGTGTATAAAAATGTGTTTATATACCTACAATGACGCAAATAGCACACATGTAAATGTATGTATATAAAATACAAACATGCAAATGGTTGTATATAAATGTGTACACATATGCACGTTGGAAACTAAAATATGTCATACTACCTATATATATATATATATATATATATATATATATATATATATATATATATATATAACAAATGTGTAAAGGAATGTACGTATATGTATCGAAATGTGTACACATATGCATATGTATGTATTACAATATGAATGCAGACATATATATGTATATAATGGTATATACATATGTATATGGATGTATATAAAGTTGAACGCATATGATATATGTTTGCATTGAACGTGACACAAATGTGTTTGCATTTGCATATATTTAACAGTAGTTGAATATCTTTGATTTAACATATAAATCGTTTACGTAATTAATAACTAGAGGCTTATATTTATCGCATTAATTGAAAATAGCTTCCGAAACCTTTTAGAACTTTATTGCATTTTCTTATCTCAAATATAATGGGAATTTCTATACAATATATAATGCGTTCACCTGCATTTAAACACTACCAATGCAAAAGATCATATAGGAATATCATTTCTGATATAGCAAGCGAATAGTTTTATTCTTGCGCTTTTTTAGATGCTCGATACAACTATTTATATTACTGTACTTACTTGTATGGTCCATACAAACATCAATAATATTATACTTATTTAAATGATCCATACAAAATTTGTTTGGTTATATCTTATTAGAAGCACTTTTTTGCAAATGCAATGGATCATTCATATTATTTCTTATGGTGTACATTCTTTCATGACTTGAAGAAAAAGAACATAATAATAATGGTGTAGAATATAACAGAATAGTTCGACATTGAAAATAATCTGTCTAAACATGCAATATACCAATACATGTGAAATGTTGCAAACATGTATACCGTTCAAAAGACATGCATTGCTACACTTTGTACTTATTTGAAATTTTATCAATATATATTTTTGATATCCACACGTATATGTACTGATTGATTTCCGTTTGAAGCGATTCATTTTATATATATCGGGGAAAGTGAAGGTTTTGGAAATCTACAATTGAAAACAAATTAAGATATAAATTAAGCAGGTTTCATGATACAAAACTTAGTTAATATAAATCAAGTGATTTCACGTTTAAATCGTATGGTTTTCAATCGTATTCCAGAAACGGTTGTAAAAAAGATATAACATTTACAAATTTATATCTTAATAAGTTGTAATAAAGACGAAGTAGTAATTTCGACCCCTATATTGTAATAACCACATAAATGAAAAATAACAAGAATTTAATAAATCAACAAGCGTATTATTTCAATTGTAAAGAAAAATTCACGATACGATGTCAGTAACGTGAAATACGTTAGAGATACTCATGACCTATACAAGGTCTTCAAATACTGACATTTCGTAATGACTTGAAAGAATCTGTAATATCATGTTAGTAAACAATGATGCATGCAACAATGTATTTGAATAAGTTCAAAAGTCCAAAGTAATGTCGTGATCCAGACTTTAATTATTTACACAACAACGTATAGGGTCATCAGTTCATCAGGGTGAACTGGTAACCAAATCATCTGAAAAACAAGTGGGAACATATACAAAACATATGTCCATATTCAGCTTTGGGATCTACATTTCTACACATTTAAAACATGTTAGAATGTATCTTTGATGTCGACTTTACTTTGATAGGTATTTATAATTATTGTTGGTAACATGCATGGTAAATGATAGAAAGGGAATTTAGGAAAATATGTTAGATGACTGCCAATAATTTAACTGCATCAAGGCATATACATACCTGTCAATATAATCAGATTGAACGATGGATTGTAAGTGAATTAGACACTAAGCGATATAAACGCCATCTGCATATATATTACAACATACAGAGAACAAAGGAGCATATTTCAGATGAATCGAAAGACGTGAGGTTAAAAATATATACAATCGTTTGAGTTGTTACTTTGTTTGTCTTCCAAAATAGCACTGATACAATGAAATACTATAATTTGTCATCACCAGAGACACACACGGTCCTAGTATGCATGATGCACATATGTAAATACCTGAAACAATCGTTTAATATATCAATTAATTCCTCTCGGGGATACACGTATGCAATTGAATTTCGTTTTTTTCTGAGGGTTTTTTTTGCGGTTTTTAAACTGACTGTATACATACATACATACATACATACATACATACATACATACATACATACATACATACATACATACATACATACATACATACATACATACATACATACATACATACATACATACATACATACATACATACATACATACATACATACATACATACATACATACATACATACATACACTTTATTTACTTTGTGAGTGATTAGGTAAAATTTACACATCAATAAATACCCAACCATGATCATTTAATCCTATAATATTTATTTGTACAGAGAGAGAACGAGATAGAGAGAGAGAGGGCAACATAGAAGGTGAACTGACTCTTTGCTAAAACTTCAGGTTTCAAAAATAAAGCTTTTAATGTTTCTGAAACATATTTTAAACCGAAGCCGCTAAGTAGCTGAAAGTTTCTTACTTGTCTTTTCTATATTGTCTTTAGTGACATCTACTTAGTCGTATAGATTATGATGAGAGCGACTAGATGCAATGTCACAGAATTAGGCGAAAATTTAATTTATTTTCTAATTGAATTACAGGCTAATTTCACCATTTTTTTTGTTTCGTTTGTTTTTTTTTTTTTTGTTTCGTCGTTCATGCGTTACCTGGATTAAATAAGTGGTTTTCTCCAAGGTAAGCGGCGTGTAACGACTAGCATGTGACTGACTTCGAATTACATGAAGTCCGGAACATTAGATTCACGGGGTGCACGGTAATTTTGCCGTGAATTCTGCTCACCTATTTGAGGGTATATAAGGCAGAATATTACTGATAAATATTACGGAACCAAAATTATCTTATCACAGGAAGGATAGCTCGTCATTCAACCTCCAGCCAAAGGGATGTGTGTTAAATTTATATTTCGTTTGATTGTGAATTTTTATTCAGTTTATCATTTCATATAATGATGTCTTTATTACAGTGCAGATTTTAAACGTGGAATATTTGGAATTACTAGTCACTATTAGACTTTAAATGCAATAGCTTAATCTGAGGTTTAGATTATTTTTTGAGACTACTATTATTAGTCAGGTTTCTTTATTGTACCTGATAACAACGTCTTTGAGATCGTAGCTGAAATTGTAGCTGATAACGTCTTTGAGATCGTAGCTAAAATTGTAGATGATTTGTTGCGGACCATCTCTGATAACATCTCTGATATCGTAGCTGAAATTGTAGCTGATATTGTAGCGGAGCATTTCTGTTTGTCGGATTGTCTGTCCGTCTACATCTGTCGTGACGTGTAAATATCCGAAAATCTAGAAGTCCGAGTGTCGGAGCTATCTAGAGTTGTAAACATCCGGGGTGGCATCTAGGGTATTGAGGAACGTTAGTTCTAGTAGATGTTGTATGCTGTCTGTACGTATAACTGTGGTGGATCCGTGAAAGGCATGTGACCGATAAAAGTATTGTGTCAACCCTAGGTTTTCGGAGAAACTGGGCGGCGATTCAACAGGTGGTGAATCGTACGGTTATACAGGGTCAAGACACATGTGTGTGTTGCAATTGTAGTACAATTGAATACATTGTTGTATTTACATAGTTACTTCAGATCACAATAGCATTTCAAGGCATTGCATGAATCTCAATAAAAGTTAGCAACTTGATTAAATACATATATATGTTCGTGCTAGTTGTCGCAATCCTACGTGCGATAGTATAGTTTGATGTTTGTGTTTATTATCGTAATTTATACTTGCGTTAATATAACTTGTGTAAAGGTTCCTTGGATCTGTGTATAGTCCAAGAGATTCCTTTGTATCTGTGTTTTATTTTGTATTAATATTTCATTTATTCATGTATTGTGAATGGTTGTGAGTGTAATTGTGGGTTGAACGCGTGAGTTATTGTGTTGATACATCATTATTTTTCATTAATACTGTAGTATCATCAATATTCGTTGGGGATCAATTTTCGTGGTTTTCGTGGTTGCCACAAACCACGAATTTAAATCCCCAACGAAAAATGAGCTACATAGCTTGATGTTACCCCACCCCCCACCCCCACCCCCAATTCCCGACCAGTTTTTTTTTTGGTAAGCGAGAGCCTGCGCCGGGGTCTCAGCTTCTGATGGGTTAGGAAGTCAAGGAACCGAGGGTGATCTAAGTTGAATTTTACCACTGTTAAGCCACTGTGTTAACGCCATGATAGTCATAAAGTACTGATATTGCAACTTTATGGACAGTGGTTTATGTAAGACATCATTCAAATGTACTTTAATAACTGATTGGTCTGGTTTTGTTGGCGGCGTCGGCTTCCTTTGATATTTAACACTCAAACGAAAACATGGCGAAACTGATTAATCCTGACGGGTGTTTGATATGTGCTCACATAGGTGGAAGTATTGTTTTAGTGTTGTTGGCTGAGTCTGCTTTGACAGATGTTAATCACTTGGTCAAAAACACGTTGTAAGTATTGAACTTGCCGGGTCTTAGATATGTACTCATACAGGTGGTAGTATTGTTTCAAACATTAATGTGACCGCCGTTTGCGTCGGCATCGTTTTATTCTTTTGTATTCTTTATTTGGGGTACTTGTAGAGGTTAAACCATGAAATTAACTACCTTATAATATGCAAAATTTGACAGACAAAACCACGAATTTACGTCCCCACGAAAATGCCTTTTTTAACAAAACCACGAAAATTTAGCCCAACGAAAATAAATGATACTACAGTAATTTATTTCATAAATTTATATTTTCTTTCACATATTGTGTTTGTGTTGTTCATTTAATCCACGATCCTCTCGGTAACAATTCTGTTACATGCAATTGAGAAACATATTTCCGTCCATGCTTGTGTGAGACAAGAAATGCAAGAATGCAAAAATGTCAGATTGAGTTTGCAGAGGGTTCAGAACAATTGTTTAAACCAGTTACTAAAGTTACTTGAAAGACATGCAGATGCTATGAAATGTCTTTCTCCTGCGTTAAACCAAACTGTCAATAACAACTGCCCAAATAACAGAAAGAACAAATACATAAATACCTTAACGAGATCTTCCAGCTGCAATAGCTGCTGTCAAACTATTTAGCCTAGTCAAGGAAGATATTCAGGAAGGTACCTACCAATCTACTGCTAAAACAAATGTCGCGGAGCGTTATCAGTTATTAGAAACAGAACTAAAACAAAAAATAAAACCATGTGATAGAATTGGCGGTGCGGATGTTTTCATATATTAAGAATATTCAGGAGGTAAAATTACATACTTTTGCCATCGTCAGATATAACAATAAAGCAAATATATATATATATATATTGCCATTTTTTTATTTTATCAGGAAAAAAAGCATGAGAAAAAGAACTATACATCACGCGCCTATAACGTGTTTACTAGTAAAGGTTACAAAACTGTTACATCTGATGTCGCTGGTATTTCTACAAAATATACAAGCAGCAAATAAATTACAAGGTCTGTGAAGTGAACACAAAACATTGAATATAAGTTTTGATGAAGGCAATTCAAACGACAAAAAGAAGTGCTCCAGGTTAATAAATATTGAATAAAAAATAAAAGTAAAAACTATTTATGTACTACAATGTATCATAACATTTCGTAATGGAATCATCTATAGTCCTTCTAAAGAATTGTTCGAAATAAAGGAAGATGTTATGCTTTCTTCATTTAGAAAAAACTTTAATCAATGAATTAACATTGTCAAGACTTGCGAGATTGAAATAAATCAAAACCATGAATTATGCTAAACCAAAATACCAAAACATTTTAAACTTAACTGGATATTGGCGAATGATCGTGGAATTATGAATTGTGTGCACGATTGAAAACCTGGATTAAGAATGTTCTGCATGATTGAAAGGATACATTTCCCTCAAAATGTTTTTAAAAATTACTACACTTTTTAATAATTAGGTGTTTATGATTAATATGCCTTGATATCATTTGTGCAAACTCTGATCAAAGTGTAATAAAACTTGATAAAATTATTTTTTGATGGAAATATTTTCAGATAATGAAATGCGAGCAACAAATTAACAAAAAAGTATTAACACAATTAAGATTTAATGTATGAAGACATAATTTCATGACCTTAGCTTATATAATTGAAACCATTGTGATGAAAGGCTCTGCAATTTGATTGCAATTGAAAATTCAATAACGTATTATACATGATAAATGGATACTAATAAGATTCAAAAACCTACATATCATATGTTCATCTGTTATCAAGAACAGGATGAATACTTTTGGTTCACTCTAACAATTTATCGTGTAGTATAATCACTGAAATTTTGAAAACATATCAAGACTATTAACTTATTCTTCTTTAGCTGGGCATCAGGTATAATCTTTGGATTGGAAACATTTATGTAAAAGATGTGAAGCGTCTTTTGTTAATTCTAACATTGCAAACTAAATATATGATCATATTTTAAGGTTAGCTTAGTTTCTTATTTCCATTCACTACAAGAACCATTAATAAACGAGACACTTCACATTTTTAGCTTAATATCAAACACCCAACATTTAAAATAGCTAATTTGGATTCTTCAAACTTTGCTTTTACGCACCCCACTATTGGTTTATAAAATTGATGTTCAAGTTAGAACGTTTGGAATGCAAGTCGGAGTGTATTATAATTGTATTTAAAAGATACTCCTTTTAATTTAGTTAAACTTTGAACAAGAACAAGAAATTTGTAACTACAAAGTGACGAAACTTAATAATTATTGTTTGTTGTCCTTCTATCCTTATCAGCATGGTTTTCTCCCGTTAGATGGCCATTCTGGTGGCCATTCTCGAACATAAGCAATTAAATTCAAATGATATTGTAATTGTAACTGCAACAACCAAAGGCATCAGTGCAACACACGGATGTCAGTACGTATTACAGTAATATAATTTTATAATCTAAGAAAGTAATAACCTACGTTATTTCTGTTTGACATTTGTATAAATCATGATTAGGCTTGTGTGCAGCGCAGGCCATAAATGCAAACCTTATTTGAAATTGTACAACCACTGTCAAGAGAAGACATCCAGTTGATGATAAAGTCATCACAAGTACATAATCTACAATCAATACTGGATTGGTCTTCTTTAGAAACCGACTCATCTAACCATTTTAACACATTTTTAAGTTTTCGTAGAAACATTAATACAAATTTTAAGGATTTTTTGGGAAATTCAGCTGTCGTTGATATTGAACTCGTTGACATACAATAGATCATCAATAGCCTAATGGATACGGTATAGTCTGGACAAATACTGCATTCACCGCCTAATAAATTTATCAAACATCGCCCTGAGGTTACTGGGTCATACAGGTTGTCAGTGATCAATGTTGCAACATGTACAATATCCACCACTACAATACGGGGTTATCCGATAATAAATATTATTATGGTTATATGTCAGTACTACTAGATCAAAACGAAGAATAGCATTTAATGTTGAAACTGATGATTAAAGACCAGGCTTGAGTTATAATTGGTGTTTTGAATTAATTGCAGAACTCGATCGTGAGAAACGCACAGATTTAATCACGTATACTTATCTGGCTGTTGACAATGATTGGAAAATACTTTGTTTAATGATCTTTATAAATCTGTATTATGATGGTAGTGTATATATATATATATATATATATATATATATATATATATATATATATATATATATATATATATATCTTCAAATGTTTGTTGTTGAATAACTCAAAATCATAAATACGTTTGTTCAGGATTAGCTTATTAGATTTTCACTTGCGTCATACTATAATATTTAACTTGCATAAATATTATCATTTTCGAAATTCATTATATAATGAATTCTGTTTAATATATAAAAATTATATATCTGAATCTGAATGAGTTATTTCTAAATCATAATCAGTATAACTTAAAGACCTAATTAATATATGAAACGATATAAATAGAAAATAAACAGTAAAAATGGGCGTTTATCGTATAATGATCTAGTTTCCTTTGCAAGTATATGCGATTCAATTAGAGTAGTTCATTCAAAGCATTTCTTATGGAAAAGATTATTTTATGAAGGAAACTTTCATTGACAGTAATTGCTAATCCATGAAGGTCCCTGTATATAAGGCATTATTTTTGGCCTAAGAAACTGATAATATTATTTACTACACTTTGTGCCAAAATTGCATTCATTAATTCTTTAATAGTTTGTAGTTTTAGTTGTATATGATCGTCATCTATTTGAATAATTTTTACCAATTTAAACCTATATAGAATTGAGTGTAACAGCTTGTATATTATTGAACTTATTGTCCAGTTTATTGCATTCCGAATGAACGATTACAAGACCGTCTTTAATTAACCCTCGAAAACACCCGAATTTTTTTTCTGAGTGTGGAACCTTTCGTCCCAACAGTAACTAATATTACTAACAGTACCAACTGTTTGTGTTAGTTACCAGTGTCTGTTTATACTTTTATGATATTCTTCGTAAGTTTAAATAATGGGATGTTTCAAAATCTCATTTTACTCCATTTGTATAAAAGTATAAATAGTTTAATTGATTGCTTGTCAAAATCATTACTTTTAAAATCTTGCTAGATAGTCTGACATACTTTTTATACCCGGTCACTGTCATTATTATGTATTCATTGTATATATTCAGCTCTCTGTATTTTTTTTATAAATAGCAGATCCAACCGCATTTCTTCTCAAACACCACATCCTAAACACGGTTTTGGTCCTAGACTTCCATTACGCATATTTTATGTATGATACCCGCAGAATTTGTTTACACAAACTTTGTTACTGTTTGTTATAGAGCCTATAGTTAATCACTTCAAGTTGTCCAATGGGTGAATCATGTTATATATTTCAATTTAAATATTTCTCATAGTTTAAATATAGATGAATTTAAAAGATTATCAAAAAACATGACTTCAACATAAAAATATAATCTTAACATAATGTCCCTTGAATTACCGGTACAAATTCTGTTTGATCAGAAAAATACTACTTTGATCAGTGATATTAAAGACGCCCAGAAAGAATGTCGCAACGATGAAACATCTCATGTGTGAAATCACTGATAAGGTCATTGATGCTACGATGAGGACAAACCAGCGGCAATGAGCATTTATTATCTTGACAATATAAAATATTTTTATAAAGTAAAATGGATCGCACTAGCAGAAACAGACAATATTATTGTCCGAGCCAAATATGAGCCTATCCTTCATAATAAAGAATGTGCCATACTGCATAAACATTCCAAACCAGGAACGTTGACTGGTTTTGACAAACATTTTTATAAAAATGCATATCTTGTAATAGCAGTTATTTATGGACTTTATCCGATAGATGAACAACCCAGCGTTGATAATCTAAAAACAATGCCATTTTCAACGGTAAACAGTGTAGATGAATAAATAACGATAGGTAGATAGATAGATAGATAGATAGATAGATAGATAGATAGATAGATAGATAGATAGATAGAAAGATAGATAGATAGATAGATAGATAGATAGATAGATAGATAGATAGATAGATAGATAGATAGATAGGTAGATGGTTTATGTAAACATATAACAAACTGATGACATCAGCATTCAAAACATTCAAAAGGATATAGCAACATTAAGAAAACCGAACACGTACATTTGATAACAATATTATACAATAACTACATTCTTAAATCTCCGTAGCGCGCGGTGAAATGTGTCTACTTTATCAATGGAAATATGTGGATTGATACACATGACGAATTGTTAGATTCCATGTCAGTTACATAACGTTATATATGGACTTTTGACCAATTACATATGAAATATATTATCAAACCAGTTCGTGTTAATCACACCAATTTCTTTGGATTTCTGATATTACAAGCCTTATATTTTGTCAGCGAAGGAATGTGGTTGGGATGGTCATGGATATAGGTTATCCTTGCATGTCCACATAAAGTTATTTAATGCGTCCTGAATATTTGATGATGTCAATGATACATCATATTCTAAGCATAATTATGTTTCATTCTATACTGTGCAACTGAAGTTTCGTTTTGCATGCAACTTACGGTCACCATACGCCTTGATATGTTATTTCCAGGTGCGTAATTTGGGTAGACATCATCCCAACGTACAGTGATACGTTCCTATAAATTTCGTTTCTTAAAGATGAAGAATAGTTTAATCTGCAGTAAGTGACAGCAAATAAAGTATAACTTTCTTGTATTTGTTTTTCACTTCTTCGGTTGACTAAAGAGAAGGCCATGTCGATAGGCTACGTTATTGAATCAAGTCAAATCAAGTTTATTGACGTGCAATGGGTCTGCTCAGGTAACAACAACGTATTTTTCAGACGTCAAAGTTTACATTTAAATGTTATTCTGAACTTTCGCTCTCGTAAAAATAAATACAGCCTGTTATTATTGTAATTTATTAACGCGCTATAGCGCTTAGCTATACATGATATTCGTCGGATGTTTGACTTAAAGACATATGTACAGTATATTTAACCGAACCGATATATCGACGAATATTTGAAATAAATAAAGTAAATAACCGGCAGAATACCGATCGGACAACATTCAAAGGGCACTTGGAGTTTAAATATACAAAGGTGTCAAATGTGAATGTGTATTCATGCCCAGGGTTTAATCCAGAGTACAATGAATTTGTACTAATATATATATATTTTAGCTTACAATAATACAAAATTCTAAGAAAGTAGTCGTACTCTTTCATCGAAATCGTTTTTGTACTATCTATCTATCTATCTATCTATCTATCTATCTATCTATCTATCTATCTATCTATCTATCTATCTATCTATCTACTGTAGTATCATCAATATTCGTTGGGGATCAATTTTCGTGGTTTTCGTGGTTGCCACAAACCACGAATTTAAATCCCCAACGAAAAATGAGCTACATAGCTTGATGTTAACCCACCCCACCCCCACCCCCAATTCCCGACCAGTTTTTTTTTTGGTAAGCGAGAGCCTGCGCCGGGGTCTCAGCTTCTGATGGGTTAGGAAGTCAAGGAACCGAGGGTGATCTAAGTTGAATTTTACCACTGTTAAGCCACTGTGTTAACGCCATGATAGTCATAAAGTACTGATATTGCAACTTTATGGACAGTGGTTTATGTAAGACATCATTCAAATGTACTTTAATAACTGATTGGTCTGGTTTTGTTGGCGGCGTCGGCTTCCTTTGATATTTAACACTCAAACGAAAACATGGCGAAACTGATTAATCCTGACGGGTGTTTGATATGTGCTCACATAGGTGGAAGTATTGTTTTAGTGTTGTTGGCTGAGTCTGCTTTGACAGATGTTAATCACTTGGTCAAAAACTCGTTGTAAGTATTGAACTTGCCGGGTCTTAGATATGTACTCATACAGGTGGTAGTATTGTTTTAAACATTAATGTGACCGCCGTTTGCGTCGGCATCGTTTTATTCTTTTGTATTCTTTATTTGGGGTACTTGTAGAGGTTAAACCATGAAATTAACTACCTTATAATATGCAAAATTTGACAGACAAAACCACGAATTTACGTCCCCACGAAAATGCCTTTTTTAACAAAACCACGAAAATTTAGCCCAACGAAAATAAATGATACTACAGTATCTATCTATCTATCTATCTATCTATCTATCTATCTATCTATCTATCTATCTATCTATCTATCTATCTATCTATCTATCTATCTATCTATTAAGCTAGCTATTAGTACCATTTTCCACTGACCCTTTCCACACCATTTTTTGATAATTGGACATTCATATCGGGGTGTAGTGTCAGAGCGCATTCTCTATAAAAAAAAGTTGGAATTCGCCGACACCGTCTGGTGTCGGTATGGGGTATCCGTTTCATTGCCAACCCAGCAAACTTAAACGATCTTTCATCAAGATATACCTGATTGAAATCGATAGGAATATGATTTATTTTTTACGGTACGGTAATACAAATAATGATCAAAATCAGTCAGTTTGCATAATTCGATTGGGCATATATATATATATATATATATATATATATATATATATATATATATATATATATATATATATATATATATATATATATATATATGTCAAGGTTGTCAAATATATATTTTGTATATGTTGACCTAGATCTAAAACAATATATACTATAAATATTGATGATGCTTGTAACCACTGTTTACCGTATTGGCTTTGTCGATAAAGTCAAAAGGTATATAAATATACTTATACCAATTTAAAGTATACAAAACGTATGTTATTCCACTGATATTAGTTATCAAACAGATGGTTAATAATGTGTTACAATGACAAAAAGATAATGCTAATGTCAATTATGCGCTAACAGGCGATGTAACTCTTTAAACGCTCTGTTCCAAAAAAGAGTCATTGAAAGATTTACCGCCCTTTATGTTTAGTATTGCACCATCACTGAACTATTCTTTTTTGTTGTTTATTCATTTCCGAAAAAAATACCCAATCTGTCTGATTGATTGATTGATTTTTAACAGCGCACCAACAATTTTAGGCTATTTAGCACCATACAATAGGCTGTATGTATACATGTTTAAAAATACTAAATTGTTTAATTTCGACCATCGATATGAAATACCAAATAGTTCAACGTAAAATAGTACAATGTTGGTAACAGTACAATATGAAGCTTCCCAATCAACGGGACATGTCAAAAATTTATGTTAATGAGGACATATGAAAAGATCTTGAAAATAATAGGCGCTAATTACATTACATAAAAATGCTCAAGGTCGTGGCATACAAACCAATCTGGTACTATTATTTACCATACAATGTGCAGAACAACAGCATATTATCGAAATATTTGCCACCTCGTTAATTTAATTATTATCTTTTATACTTGTCTCTATATTTTTAAATACAACCGATATAGCGCCCTTTAGAAACAACAAAATAAGATAATTGTGATATGGATACCAACACGTCATGTATCTTTTCAATTATCAATCATGTATCAATTGTCGAAATCTACTCCGTTGATATGGTTTATCACAAACACCTTTCCTATTAATTCGATGTAATATTTTTATATAAATCTGTGACAAATTTATATTTTGACCCCCACCATTATTGTACACGGGATAACCAGTAATAATGACAACACCAACTGGTTTATTCTATTCGACAGTGCCTGCTGATATCATCATAAAAGTTTCGATGTCATAGGAACTCATAAATACGATTAATGTTTTGTCTAAATGACTATTTGTTTAATGATTATTTTGAAAACCCAATGAAATTGTTTCCTAATGACCTTGTCATTACTATCGTCATTATTTTTATCATAATATCTCTTCAGCTCTGTGCATTTTACCAACATATTGCACAAACAACCATGTCTCTACTGTAACCCCAATATTGCATTTTAAACATTATTTTGATCCTTCGTAAATGATATTCGCAGAAATATATTAATACAGTCTGTATTACATGGAGTTGTAATGACTATCATTCGCCATTTACACTTATTGTTTGTTTGAATCAATACAAAATCCCATACAAATATACACACATCTATTACATATATATATATATATATATATATATATATATATATATATATATATATATATATATATATATATATATATATATATATTAATTGGAATATATGTTTGTCTTAATTATACTATGGAGAAGTTTAGGATATTATCTAGGATTTGGATTATACCTTCCCATTCTAGATTTGACATTGACAGAAGAACATCTGCAGAGGAAAGTTATCGTGCCAAGAAAGACTTTGACAACGATGGTTCATATCATATGTTGTTAACATTGCATATCCAAAGGTGCTGACGAAGTTATTAATGATACAATAAACGACCAACGATCGTCAACTATTATTATTGATCTCGATGATCAATAACATTTTGATGTAAAAATGTATTATATTAGTATAAACGGACAATAATATTTGGAATATCCTTGACAGACACGACTCTGTCCTATATAATGATGAAATTGACATGTTGAGTGAAAAATTCCAAACAAGGAATTTTGACTGATATTCAACGTATGTGTTAAGATAGAGCGTATCCTGTAAACGCGACTATTTATGGAAAATCATTCGCTGAATGCGTAACCCAACGTTACTGATCTAAAACCAATCTATGATGAAAATCCTGATCTAACGGATTTTGAAACTTAAACCGCAAAAGATCTTGACAGAAGAATAATCGGTAATTTTACACAAGGCGGACGGTATGACCAAAAACAACATTTTACGAGATTAATACTTATCGACGATGGACTTGATTTTATAACCGAAAATGCACTTTAGTCTAAACA
This sequence comes from Unio pictorum, assembly GCA_030141615.1. Lineage (NCBI taxonomy): Eukaryota > Metazoa > Mollusca > Bivalvia > Unionida > Unionidae > Unio > Unio pictorum. The sequence goes on from JARLTB010000251.1 coordinate 8,952,869, forward strand.
ACGCTTAACAGTCTAACGGAACTAAGTTAGGTACAATTGTTGGGTACATTAATGGCTCATTTAAGATCTTTAATACTCGCGTATTTTTTCGATACATTTGTTCTCGATGATAAACAGATTACCTAAAAGTGCAAAAAGAGTTGCCACGGATTCATTTTGATTTAAATTTTAATTTCATAAAAGCATTGCTTATGATGCATCATGGGTCGAATGGATACTAGTACAAAAAAATACATAAGTATTCTGAATATGCCGATGTTGAAATCAAGGATGTTTATTACAACAATAAATAACAAATTGTCATCTGCCCCGTCATTGTATGATCGTGTGACTATACATAAAACATTTATCTTAAATGGCCTTGGAGCTTTGGTAAAACATCTCGTGTGATCGAATTATTTCGAAATGTTTATATGATCGTTTTAACTTACCTATAGAGATGCTGGAGAAATGAAGGAAATAAATATTTATATCTCATCAACATAACGTCTCGTAACATGTGCTGCATTAACGAGTTTGATAATAACAGCTCTACCATCCAATATTCTCATGGGCTACGATCAAGTGATTCCATTATAATTATAGTCGGTTGTTTAATTGCCAGTCCCTACCAGTACTTTTCATTTTATCGCAGGTCTAATGAATTAATTGACCAATTGATAGATCTTTTATGGAATTTTAGGGATAAATCAACTTCATCTCTGCAATATCTCGTTGTTGCAACTCTATTTTATATGATACATAATTAATATGACCTGCTTGATTAATCGCAGTTAATAGATAATCTCAGTGGTTTGATTACTCTCGCTCAGCACGACGGACAACGAGTCGGGTTCCAGGAATGCAATAATTTTATCGCGCATGATGTGTTTCTCCTGGTTACATAGCCCATAGAGTTCCTGGTAATTTTCCTAATGAAACATCAATACCACCACTTATTTGTTTTGACTTGTCAAGGGAGATAAGAAAATGTATAATTTTGTATCATGTTTTACCTGGAATTGCACGCTGTTTATATATCTTCTTTTCTTCCACTTGTGGGTATTCTGCATTAAACACAAAAAATTTTCACATTATTTATTATAGTTATATGACAAAAATGTCGTCAATTTCTCAGCGACACCAACGCAAGAGCAATTAAAATATCATCCAGCGATACCAAATTGCATTAGATCAATTACCATAGGCCTATTTGGGTCTGTGTCTGATGAGGCACAATTATCAATTTTTTTAATGATGAGATGGCTTAAGTGGGATGAGTTATATTTAGTAGCACCATCAGTAGATGACCAGAGTTGCGACGATATGTTTAAAGATTGTAATACAAATGCTAAATTGTTGAATGAGTATGATAATGCTATTATTGATTTTATCAATGATATTGATAGAGCCACATTTGTTATTGACCTTGATGGATTTATTAATAATCATGTAGTATGCCATGATTTGATATTGGATAAACAATAAAATCCGGCCAGAATAGTTTCTCGAGACAGAGATAAAAGTACACTCGTGATTTATGTTACTCAGTCATATTCTTTACCATGCGTACTACAGTCACCAGTCTCCGCGGTATTTCATGGTGCGTATAGACATCATCCCAGTGTACAGTGATGCCTTATATTACTTTATGTTCTACAAAAAAGTTTTTTTATAGTTACAACTGCAGCGCAATTGACACCAAATAATGTGTTGCTTTCTTGTGTTTGTTTATTTGGTTGACTGAGGAGAAGGCCATGTCGATATGATACGTTAGAGAATCAGATCGAATGAAGTTTTTTGTCGTGTAATCCGTTTTCTGATGTAATATCAACGTATTTCTCAGAGCTGAAAGTTTAAATTGACATGTTATTATGTTGCTTATATCTCTCGTAATTATAAATAAAACCTGTTATTATTGTCATACTTCAACGCGTTCTAACACTTAGCTAAACATGCTAGTCGGCAGATTTGTAACAAAAATAATGTGTGTACAGCATATTTAAAATGCATTGTTGGCTGACCCATCCACACCTAAATGCACACCGTAATTTTCATATGTATTATTCGATATTTGCAACATTATATTCTATCCTTGTACATTATGATTATTAATATGTTCACTTTTGATCTGTCTTGTTACGCAAAAGGTGTTTAAAGTAACATTTTTCTTACAATGTCCATTTGATATGGTAACGTACTGAGTACGGTAGTTTATGGAACATTCATTTTAATGTCGTAACTTTGAAGGTGGTTATGATTATATTTTTGTCATGATTATGATGATGATGATGATGATGATAAACTAATCAAACCGGAGTTTGAAATGATAATGATTCTGTCGATAGAAATCTAATAACATGTTTCAATTAGTTTTAAATGGAGTTAAATTTTAACTTAGAGATAGATAATACAACTAATAGGTTTCTCAGAACATCATTAAAATTCGTGTTGTTATATTGTAAAAGCTCAATCCCGGAAACAGGTACAACTTAGGATGTTATGTCATCTTGTGTTTACTGACCAATGAATGTTTGTGCTTAACCCGGTTATTAAAAAGGGAAAGAGTTTGTTTCGTGATGTATACATTACATACACTGTATACAAACATAAGTTGTCTTAAAAGGAAAAGTATATGCTTACACTTTTATGTAATAATATTCCTCAAATTGTAGTGCAAAAAAAATAATTTTTAACCTGTAAGAATTATACTGAATCGCCAATTTGTATTTCTAAGTTTCAAATTCAAACCTGAACCTGTTTAGATATTTATTTTTCTAAATATGTATCTTATTTGATATTTGAATGTATATGACTTTGGTATCAGTATATGCTTAAAGGTAATATATCTAGTAAATGGTTCAATATTATTTGAGTCTGTAGGGTAACTCCTCCAAGACTATGGCAATGTTATCTCGTTTAGAAGAGGGAGTGTATGTCCTAGGTTTGCTTGATAAATAAAGAGCCCACTAAATACAGGTAGATACTGCATTCCGTCCCACATACAGAAGTTTGCTGTGCACGAAACTCGAACCCAAGCAGACAGAGTTGAGATGTCAGTGATCGGATAATCTAAGAAAATGTACAGACTGGTGCCACTTATGTTTTTCTAAACAATTTGGAGACCCCTCTAAAGGGAATTGCGCGGTAGTATGTTTACCTTGATACTGTGTAATCTGGCAAGAATTGACTGATATCGACGATGCTAATGTCATTTTTGTTGACTTTGCATGCCTTCATGTGTGATAAATGCAATGTACATAACAGGAGTTCGAGATTGCTTGTTAGGCAAACGTGAACGTTATGTAATGGAGAAAAATAATTCATGTTTGATATTCACTTCCACATTTGGATTGGGTTGGATAGTAAAAAACATGAAAGTTCACACAATATGTACCATTTTTCTCAGTATATGATGCCTACATCGTAAAATGTTATTTAAATAACTTAAATCACATTTTTCTCGAGTAATACTAACAATTTTAATTACAACTTCAATGTGATCAACTGTTTCTTACAAGTACACAATCATTTGTCCATATACATGCATATTTCAGGCATCGTAACCTTCCACCATGTAATAAATAGTATCTTGTACCGATATAGCTTAGATCTGGATGAGACAGTCATGTATCTACAACACCAATCAGTTTGTGTCCATATGTTATTTAATCACAGAATTTGAAGCGGAGTCAATTATTCGTCCTATATAAAGTATATGCTGCATTATTCATACTGAGCTCTATTGTATATATATATATATATATATATATATATATATATATATATATATATATATATATATATATATATATATATATATATATATATATATATATATATATATGTGTGTGTGTGTGTGTATGTATGTGTGTGTGTGTATGTGTGTGTGTGTAGAATAAATGTAATGCATGTATACTGTAACAATAATATATCACGATATGTCCAATTTTTCATTATAATGAAACGAGGCTTGCCGAGTTTCTTTTTAATGAAAGGTTTATACAACAAGTAGTATATAACTGATACAGCGAACATACCATATGTATATTATATTTATGCCACGTACAAGTTTTCATCTTATATAAAATATAAAGCTGACGGCAATAAACAATGTACGTTGGGGGAGTAAGCTTTTTTACAACTCCTCGCATATATTCACGCTCACAAAACGTTTTGTAGTGATTAATTATTTCCTGTACATTTCATTCATATCAATTTATATATGTTTCATTTAGCAATATTAGATGAAAAGGAAAAAATGGCTGATAGTTAACATCCACTTTTGTTAATAATGTTCATGCAAATAGTGATTGTCAGCGCTCGTTGTCATGATGAAGGAACAAGAGGTAATTAAATAATTTAACCCAAACTACATTTCATTGGTATCGTTTATGTCCATACTTCATTATTCCTACTTAATGTCATTGTCACTTTCAAAACGTATCCTACGTTTCCGCTGTGAGGGCCCTGTTTGAGTATTCCCCAGTTGAAAAAAGTCGACCCTTATTTTGTTCACATATTTGCGAGCGGTTCATAACAAATCTATTCTGTACGATTATGTTTGATACGTATAATCGGTTGCTGATATAATCTGATTATGTTGAATATTACACATTTGATAACTTGATATACATTAGTATGTTGCTGTGCCGTTTGAATTTTTTGTTGTGGGGTTGGGAGTTGACACCTTGATTAATTTGGTGGCATATGTTACTCATGTTATTGATGTACGCCTGTAACTGTTTGTCGCTAATGTTTGAGTAGCTCATTATAGACTGCACATTTGTGTGACTTAACATTTGCATTACATCAGGGAATGTTTTTCACTCAACTTTTTAATTGGGTACTTTCAGTTACTAGTCTTTAGTTACCTTTCTTTTTACTGTAATAATATTTTCCATTTTGTCATGTTGCAATCAAGATTTTTAATTGCATCGAATTGTTTTCTAACCATTGTGGGGTTTGTCGCTGATATTGGCATAGTGCTGGGCTCAATATAGAACGGAGTTTCACATAATCAAAGGTCTGCTGGTCTTAAAGCAGCATATCGTTTGCAGAAAACAAGTGGATCTCTCTCTTTGTTGCTTTGTTTTCATACATTTCATGATTAATATCCCTAATGTCCTTAACAGTGTCCGCCTGTTTTTGAGTGCATTTACTTGAGTTCAAGATACTCGATACGATTCACATCTTTCTTTACTGTAAGATTCCCCCCCCCCCATTTCAGACGGTAATGTTCAGTAACGGTATTCAAACCACAAGGTACGGAGTTGTTAAACCACAATGTGTTAACAATGAACTCATTTGTTTCCAACCCCATTAGCTCTTTGTTATGCAAGACATTTATTTCTTAAAACCGATTGATCTTAGTTCCTTTTTGTTTAGATTTTAAATATTTTGCTTGGCCTGAAGAGCTTCTATTGTTAATGCAAAATTTGTGTCTGCTCCTCTCTTGATTGGACTTGCATCTTTCTTGATGGGGATGAGGGCGACGAGTGGAGCTGATGATGCTTCTTAAGTTGTTTAGTACGCAACTCAGATTCATCTTTTCTCCTAACATTGATTATAAAACCAGTCAAGAGCTGGTCCAATTCAACATGGTATATTTCGTGACAATTTTGGAATTCATTTTTAACTGCAAGAGTCCTGTAACTAGCATTACATCAAAAAGTATATTGTTTAAGTGTTTTCATTCTGATCTAAATGGGCCTATTCTCGCTGGATGGCTACTCTAAACTCAGTTATACCTTACGTCAAGTCTATGCATCATAATTTAATCATGTACAACATCAATATATACCTTAACCAATTCAACAGACGTTAAGTCTCCACATCACTGTTTATGTATCCCACCACCAACTGTTAACAGCTGAGTGGTCGGTATCTTTACTTCTATATTTGTTAGACCACTGATAACTTTCATTCGCACACAAATGAGAAAATCACAAATGGTAAAGGTATTTAAACCAGGTTGAAAGGTACTGATATTATTTATAACCTGATCCAACTATTCCAGGAAATGTATGTCATTTGATTGTATGTTAAAGCTATGTTCAGTGTTTGTTCATAATTCAACTGACTGACATATAACATCAAATTACTTTGTTTATTTCTATAATTGTGCACAGTTTGTTATTTGTACTAGTACATTAACGTCCTGAACGAAGTATCTGATCATTTGTTTCAATGGATGTAAGTTGTCGAATGAGCAGATCAATCTATCCTCTTGGGGCACTGATACCCCTGCCTAACATCAAGGTGCCTTATCTGCTTCTGGCAATTATGATAAACGTCTTGAATTTGATGTATGTACGTAACATGAGAAACATTTTCACATTTAATCCAAGGAAACATTCACATTAGCAAAGAATGTTGGCAAGAGCTAACAATTAAATTGTATATAAATTTAATCATCTCTGTATTGAGGGGTACAGGATATTACTTTTACCGCACCGCCTGAACTACTGCGGAGTTGCGCTTTGATGAATTCATCTTTCACAATCAAGACAACTTAACTGCTTCCTCTCTTGAACTGAATCCTAAACTTTTTACACTTATTATATTCCTAGTCTCATCAATGGCACATATTTTTAATTTTACCAAGCTACATGGTGTTTTGCAAACCTATCACGGATGTAAATGGGTAGTGTCTATACTTTCAACAGCACCTTGTGTCAAAACTAAACATAGGATTTGAAAAATGTATGATAATATTTGGGGTTGGGGTGCAGACTTGTATCTAGATATGACCCATAAAAATGAGGGTACATCGAAACATGCAACCAAACTAAATGGACGCTGCGCATCATGGTGATGACCTTCAAAGATTCCGTCCTTCACAAAGCAGGATGCTACAAGTTAGCTGATGGTTCTCACCAATAGGACGTTTGACGCCATTTTTAGCGAAACAAAATAACTTCGGCTCTAGTACCGGTGCGGTAACATTAATAAAATGAGAATGTTGTTTCACAAAAGACTAACCCTGCGTACGATTAACCAATGCGCATATGTTTCCTGAAGAGTTGTTATTTTAGACTCCGTGATTAATTTCAACCATTCATTACGCAGCGTTCTTTAAAATGTTATACAGCTACATGTAAGCTAGCACTTTGGCTCCAATATTAATCAAATGAATGTGTGATCACGTGTGTTGTTGTTTGTGCATGTCGCGCAAGAGTTAAATATACATATTGGAATGGGAATTAATAACAAATATAGATACAAACTCACCTACCTTATAGCCACACTTTTTACACTAGCCATGTACATTTTGCTTACATATACACAAAGAGAGACTAAATTGAGCAACTGCCTAGAGTGTAATATAAACGTTGGAACATGAACATTAGATAAGACGAACATGTCGGACTCTTACGTCAGTATATCACACATTCTCGCACGGTCCAAGGTTAACCACTTTAAAATATATCGATCGCACAGTTACAAAATGGAACAGCTCAGTTGTTTCCTTGGTTGTCTAATATATTTGATTGAATTTTCGTCATCTGAAGGTAAGTAACTTTATCTCTGAGTTGATATAATACACTAAGCTATTGGTAAATATTAATATAGGTATAACATATAATTAAGAAATATAGCATGCGATACCAAAACAGCAACTCGGTATTTAGTTTGACAACAAATTGTCATTTATGTAAGAATCAAAACCCAAGTTTCTTTGTTCTCCAAGTAAAACGTAATTTAAATAAGACAATTACTCTAAATCACTATTCAGTGCAAACAATAAATTCCTGAGTCGTCTGTTTCACACCTAAAACGCCATTATATTCCACCTGTCAATGTGTACAATTGATTAATACATCTATCACATGGAGCATTGCGTATGGAGAAGTATTCTAGTGAACTTGTTACTTCTAAGCAGAGATGAACATGCGCTTTAGTGACGGTTTAACATGATACATGTTTTTTAGATTATATCCCCTGGAAAACAATGATGCTATACTTATTACTTTATATTAATGATAGAGTCCAAACCGCACTGCTGTAGTATGTCTGGGACCATCTTAGATATATTGTCATTTATAACGTGATTTTATGACATATTTTCAAGAACCGTAATTTACAGTACAACATTTTCCATTTGTGTAACCAAACGATTTTTCCAGTATTCAGACATAATTTTTTATCTGATTCATATAATGGTATATATACGTTTCAGCTGCAATTTGTTTGTGAACAGTTGATAAATAGTTTCTTCGTTTATCTTGATTTAATAGGGAATACAGTTAGTTATAAATATTAAAAGGCATAGCGTTAGTTATATAGCAATATATTTATTAACGTAATTGAAATAAATATCAGGACCCAATCAGTCAGACGCAATTACTCAAATCTTTAGTCAGTGCATGATTCATTTTGGAATTCAGGCGATATATATATATATATATATATATAGGTGTGTGTGTGTGTCTTTGCGTGTGTGTGTGTGTGTGTGTTGGGTGACGAAATCTTGTAAACAGACCATATCACCTAAGATAACATCTTTGTAATCATATTTGCTATTTCGCAAACCACCGTGTCAGAATTTAACGCAGCTAGATCGAACATATTTGAGCAAATGAGCATGTGTTGTTTTCCATGAATTTTTTTGTTGTGCAATATGAGAAGCCAATTGCAATGGTAAACAGTTCATGACTAGTTCGTCATTATTTGTTGAATATCGAATATCGAGGTTTATCATCGCGTCATGGAGAGATTCCTTCCGATATAATTCGAAGAAATGGATCATATGGACAATCTTCGGAACTCTTAAATATCCACACCGATATGGGATCGTGTTTACATATCTGGTAAATAAAGTCATTTATATTTTCTGAATAAAATCTCACAACAAGATCTCGCGGAAACATCTTGTTGTACCAGTCCACGCTTGTGAATTATGATCGGTGATTATAATTCGTGATCTCGATTTTTTGTTTTGATTTAATTCATATAAAATCTTTCATAATATTGTTTTGACGATTACTGGAATTTTTTGTTAATCGTATCCATAACCGATTAAGCCCATTTATCTATCTTAAAGCGTCTTTGATAGGTTAAACCATTTCTTCTGTTAGCGCTTATGGAAATGTTCAATTACTCGCTCAGCCGTATAATTCAGCGATGAGAATTTAGTCAGTATTTAATATCGTATTAATCTATCAAGTAACTTCCGTAAATAGCATTTTACGGATACGCTCGTTCCTAATATATTTGATCAATCCCTGTTTTTAATCCTGATTTGGTTTTATTTTTTTTAAATCACATTTAAATTGCGATGTCATTATAAGGTCGTGATGATCATTAGCACTCCATCGTTCTTTCTCGAACGTAACAAATTTCGTCAGAATGAGATATGATTTATTATCACTGAAATCTATCTTGGCAAGTATCTTCACGGCTCGTTTATTATTGATGTTTACATTATCACGTGTTGTTTTCCACGTTGACCATATACATTTGGATAGATCGTCATGGCAATTAAATTGTGCTTGTTCTGTACTATTGAATATTAAAGATTTTAATGTATTTACTCGATTTGTCTAGATACAATATCAAGATGAAACATTTTCCGTGTTTTTTCCCGAACTTATATCAGTAATCGTGGAAATCTTATCCATATATTTTCTAAATAAATGTTATGTTTTATTAAATTATTCAAAAATGTATTAATATAACAGTGACACAAAATCATTGTACATTGATAATGATGATATCAACATAATTTTGTTCTCGCGCATGCATAGGAAAATACTATGCCTAACATGGACAACAAAACACATTAATGTGGTAGTTGTGGTGGTAAAGCATATAGAAAATTTTCGCAATATTACACGCGCAAACAAAACTATATGTTATTCGAGACGATAATATAACTTGTGTTAATTGTAAAGTCAAAACTAACAAAATATACATAATTTTGTTTTGTATAATGCATCAGGAGTTTGTATCTCATCCTGTTTTCATTAATAACAAAACATCTCGTGAAGGTTCAATTAGACATCGTAGATTGAATTAATAATATAGTTATATAACGATTAGAATCAACGGTGAAACCATCTATGCGCATCTGATTGTTTAGAAGTGATTTTAGTCCTTGATTGATACAAATCTCGTTGTCGATCATTTTAATTTAAATCCATTGGACAACTTCTTCGATAATTTATGCGCTTTTACTCAAAGCGTAAATAGCCGCGATCGTCAAATAGAACATTTTCGTCGAAAAAACCAAAACCAGTTATCGAGTTCATCTCGTTATGTCCTCTCGTAATTTTACTTGGTGATGTTTCATTAATGATTACACTGTACCAATAAATACTTTACCAGGTTCAAATTGTAATTAATTTGGACATCGCAAGGGTCCCGGTTGATAAACTTCTTCAAATCCAAAAGTAACTTCCACTTTGTAGATAATGGTTCTTCTTCTTTGTATCTACCTGCAATGTCAACTACAGTTAATGCGTATTTGTATGTCTATGAATTGACAGTATCATGAGGATAAAATTGACAGTATCATGAGGTAAAAATAAAATATCAGCTTGATGAACTTCATTTGGAATGCTAACATCAAAATGTGAGTATTTGATTCTTCAGACGGTGGTAGATAAATCTGTCATATTGCTTGCCTTGATAACCAATCTACTGCACTGGCACGTGTAACTTTTGCTGCAGCGGAGAATTTATTAATTGCTGCTTCACCCTTCCAGAATCCCTTTGGAGAATAACACATTAATTCCATTATAATAATCAGACGCTTAATTATCAACACGTAAAGTGCCACTTTCAAATACAAATTTACGTTTCATCGCTGTTTTTTAACCAATTATCTAATCCTTAACTAACATGTTTGTATAGAATTTAGCGCGTGAATTACCTTCATATTTGTGATATGTCTATGTTGCGGATCGTTACATTTATACCCTAAATCATGAACACTACAAGCTTGGTCGATCGCATTTATCGGATTCTCACAGGGTTTTGGTTGTTCTTGATTATCAAGTTCAATATTAAGTCTAGTTCTAGGACAGCAGTAATTATGTCCTGGGAGGTGTTTTGCTCCTGTATATTTAGCTTATGAAAGTCTCCTGTAATCATGTTAATTTTCCGGCAATATCACTTCATCGTTTTTTTTATTTATTATTTCATTTTTTGTGTACTTTTAAATTATCAGATGATTGTGCAGAAATAAATATAAATTTATTTTTCCCCACAACGTGTACATTTACCAGTTCGCGCTGGTCTGGTATAACTCGTTGTAATCGTTGTTAGGACATCTGTTACACGTCCAGCATTTGACACAATACAGTTCCAAGATATTTATTATATAATTTATGGATGTAATTGCTTTTTCAGCGACACGAAAACAAAAACCAGTAAAATATCATCCTGCGCTACCAAATTATATCAGAATGATTATCATAGGCCCATCTTAATCTAGAAAGACGCAATTAGTACTTAATTTGATAATAAGATGGCTCACATGTAATGCATTATATTTAGTTGCACAATTAGTTGATGATCAGCGGTGTTACGAAGTTTTAAAAGACTTTAATGATAATACAAAATTACTAAACGAAGACAACGATCTTATTGACTTTATCACTGATATTAATTATGCACCGTCCGTTGATTCAATTCATGGAAGTATTAATAATTTAGTTATTTGCGACGATGTAATGCTTCACAAACAAACCAAACAAAGTAATAATATTGTCAAGTTGAAAGCATACAAATAACCAATGTGATTTATGTAAGCCAGAGATATACACAAATTCCAAAAGTAATTAGAGACACGTGTACTTGTATTGCTGTGTTTAAAGGAGTTGATATGCATGCATTACGACATATTCATCAAACTTGGTGCTCTGGAGACATGGCCGTCATTAAATTTAAAAATTACCTTAGTCATGCTCAGTCAAATCCACACGGTTTTATAACAATAAATTTACATGATCCTAGATCGAGATATCGACTCGATTTTGATCAAATATTTGGATAAAGCCATAGCAGCAGAGGGGCGTTGACTTCAATTAGAGGTATATAATTCAATTAGAGGTATACAAGGGTAAATAAAAGCTTTCATCGGAATCAATAACAGTAAAAGCACAGTAACAAAATAGACAAAATTCAATAGAGAATCTCACGTTATTGCCGTTATCATTTCGGGTTTGTAGAAAGGTTTTATTTAACAAGAGGACACTTGTAATCCTTGGCGGGCTCCTCTTCTCTGCTGCTGTTTTGGTTGTAAAAATTTCCAAAACATAACTGAAACAATTTATTGCTAATCCACAAGAGAATGAAGTACATGTGTCAATGTTTGTATCCAGTTTGACAGAGTTCGATTAGTACCTCAATTTTAAAAGCACCAACGATCATTAAAATTATAATATTAAAGTTTTTCTTTCTGAATAAAATCCTACCGTTGAGTTGCATTCATACGGCGTGGTTTATTATAAATGTTCTGTACAAATAACGATACTTCAGTTTGCATGGATACCGATCCGGTTGCCTAGTGACTAATGAGATCACCGCGGATGCTGGTGGTTGTTGGCTTTAAGCCCGGCCAAGTCATACCAAAAACTTTTAAACTGGTACTAACAGCTGTCTGGACTAGTCGACCTGGTGACAGAATAATGTGACTGGTTGAGACATTATGATACATATCTGCGGCATGATGCTCGAGTACTGCGACATGACTATAGATTACAGACATCTTAGCGATATGCGAGAAAAATTGTTTAAGCTGCCTAAAAAATCCAAATCACACGCACATCCTTGCAAACATCTAGTTAATTGTGGATTAAATACAGACTTTAGCTGCAAAATAATTACTTTTCATTAGTTTATGAAATGCTATAATTATGATGATAGACTATTTTTTTTTAATTAATTTGTATTAATTTCTTATGGCTAAATAACCTAAATATACATCATTTGTATCAACATGTTTTTACTTGGATATTTACAATAATAGGACGTAAATACCATATTATATAATTTTCAAAGAAAAAGTATGTATTAAAGAAAACATACTAAATGTTGGATATCATTGTATGATGTATAAACAACACTTTTCAATCAATGTTTAAGTAACTCGTTTCACTAAGGCATGTTTTGGGACGCATCAAAGGTGTGCAAACAACAATATGCATTGCTTGGATCTATTCGGTTAGCGAAACTTATTATTGATGGATAATCATAGACAGGGGAACAATGACAAATTCATAAGATATAAAAATGCTAAAATATCATTGGTTAAATTTTAGACTAAAAAAATGTGAAAGACGTTTTTATCAAAATGCATAAGAGGCTCACACTTTGAACATATTTTATTACATTTAGTTCCAATTAGATATGCCAGTAAAGTTAAAACAAGCTACTTGAAAACTAGCGAATAAACAATTTGATAACATAACAAATTTTAAAAAGATATAGTTAGTGATCTACTGAGTACACATGCAAACGATAACTTATAATAAACACAGTGATATAGTAAGGCCTCTGTAATGTAAATATTGAATATAATTCTTACGACAGTTGTGATGGACGCAAAGTGAAAATGGAATGGTGTATTGCCAAACATAATCGACGGCCATGATACTGCCTAGCACAAGTCAATAAATAATACAACCATTAGAGCAAACACATGCACACACACCTACATACATAATATGGAACAAGCATATGATTAGTAGTCAAAATACAATCTATATTTGCATAAAGGAGTTCCACTTAATTTCACCAAAGACATATTTAAGACCATACACGCTACTCTTCGGTGTACAAATTGTAATACTTGACTGTAAACATATGAAAGGAGGTTCTCGAGTGAAAGACACAACAAACATGACGATGATGTTTGAAGACGAAATACGTTTTGAATACAACCATATTAAGGGCGAAACATAAATGTAAATTATGTGTATTAGGAAGACGGAATATCACGTTTTTGAGAGTCAAATAAATGAATCTTTTACTAGGGCCTTAAAGGTTCTCAGATGTAAACTAAATATTATGTTGGCAATTAAAATAAAACTTCTTGCAACTTTTGACGAATTAACATAGATTACCAATTACACCCATGAAGTAAATACGCGATATGATGGGTCACAGTACACAGTCAATAAACGTATGAAACATACATTAAATTTAATATTTAAATAATTGGATATAGGATATACTAAACACGTTTTCTTCAGGGCGTAACTCATGAAACATAGCGACTTAAATATCATACATACATATAAGAGAAGATTTATATATAGATTTAACAGAATTGATGAGGAATACAAAAGAGCATGCGCTAATGATATGAATAGGCCTCTCAAATATATTGTTGTCAGTCATACATTTTGATTTGATCAATAAATACAAACTGAACAATACGTTATTGTATCTGTAGGCAAATTTGTTAAAGAGAACTTCGCTTAGCAGAACAAATCCCATTTTGATTCTGCTACTGTTGATAGACGTTTCGGGTAAATTGTTAATCCAATTTATTGTGGCCGGAATTCAGTTGAAGCAATTTCTTGAATCAATTCCAAACTGTTCTATATACCAGCTGACATTATTATTACCAGCTGTAATACTTTTCATGTTTCCGCAGTCATGCATTAAGGGATTGGTAAAGATGTTCTTTGGTCAACTGATGCAAAAGTACATTTTCATTGTCACATCACTTGCGCATACAGAGCACACCACGCATGCCATTTTCAATTACAATTTTAACCAAACATAACACAATTCGCTGTAGTGTAACGTGCGAGGACATAAAAGGCACTTGATATTGCAGGCGGTATTTACTGCGTCAAAGTCATAAACAAGTGTAATTCCAAACAGCATGGAAAACAAAACCAAAACAACAAAACTAGGTTAAAATAATTACTGATAATTGATTTGTAATTGGTAGTTGGCAAAATTTCAATGAAACACTTCATAATCATTCGTGTATATACTTCACGGAGTGCTAGTGCCCCAAGCATTGAATTGGTATCGATAAATTGTGTGTATCCATCTGATAAGGACAAATATACAATTAAAAGAATTGCCACCCATATAATCGTGGTAATTAATGCTGCCACGTGAAGTATGACATACAACGAATTTCGATAATGCAAACAAAAATTCTAGTCCGCTTTTGAATGCAAAACCACGTGACTATCGCGAACTATATTTTAACACAGCGGCGCGTAAGTCGTTGGTTTGATACCCTAAGGTTCCCTGACATCCGGTGTCACTTTTAACTTTGTTATAGGTAATCTATCAGTGGAACACTTTTTAATCCGTCCAGGGTTCTAGAGACCCAAGCGTTGACTTGGGATTGAGCAACGTTATGTATCCATCTGAGTATATGAGCGATTAGGACAAATTTACCAAACAAATTTTCAATCTATTAAAGCATTTTATTTTCGTTGCAAAGTGAAGGTATTCTGATCAGTTTAGATTAATGTTATCATGTTATTGCGTTATCATTTTAATTGCATACTGTTGTCGATCATAAGAGATACATGCCCTATATTAGATTACTTTTACTAGAGGACGACGTCTCATTAAATGGTAAACTACCTTCTGACAACAGACTCTAAGATGTTTTTGTGTCGCTTAATAAACTTATATCTTTAGTCTGCATTCTTTGATATCTCAATAATCATTCTATATTTTCCTATCTCTATCAACCAGTTTCTTTCTCTATCTTCCTTCTGAATTCTTTCATTTCCTAGTATTCATTCTATATTTCCTATATCTACCTGCTATCTTTCTCTATTTTACTTATGCATTCTTTCTTTCATTTATCTCCTTTTTCATGTTGTTTCTCTTTTCTACTTCTGCAGATGCATTTGCATTTTCTGTCTTTACACTTTTGCTCTCTCGTTCTCCATCTCTCGCCTTTCATTCTTATATGACTATCTTCCTTCTCTCTTTCTGTTTTTCTTTCTTTCTTTCTAGCCTGTGTTCATTATATCGTTCTTATCTCTATGTTCTATATTTAAATATCGTCCTTCTGAATCTTTGTTTCCCAATATTCATTCTTTCTTTCAGATCTTGTCGTTCTCTTTTTCTCTATCTTCCTTCTACATTATATCCTTTCCCAGTATTCATTATATCGTTCCTATCTCTGCGTTCTATCTTTTTCTATCTCCCTTCTTTATTCTTTCCTTCATTTCTATGTTGTTCTCATATCGTGCCTCTCATCACATTCTGCAGACGCATTTGCATCTTCTGCCATTACATTTCCTTATCTCATTCTCTATACCTCTCATTTCATTCTTGTATGACTATCTTTCTTCTCCCTTTTAATCATTGTCTTTCTTTCAACCCGTTGTTTGCTCAGTGTTCTTAGCTGAAATTAAAGACTGAATATTTCTGCTTTCATCTGGCTCTTGTTGATGAAGATGGAGAGGTCTCTATTATGATTAAAACGCTTCGATCAAGCAAATTTTGGTTCACTAAATAAACTATCAAGATTGTCGTAATTTCCTGTTTTACGAAAGAAGCCTTCGCCTGATCAAGATTACAATGTTTGTCAAATTTAAGTAGTACCATCGTTTTCAGAATTCAGATTTTTCCTGGATAGTTTCAGTAAAAACATTATGTGCTTTGGATGTCTTAGTGAAAACAGGTTTGTTGCATTATTAATTTCCAAGTTATGAACGAAAATTATCAGAGAACTTTAAAATTTCAAAGAATGAAATTCAAACCTCCAAAGTCCGAAATAATTAAAATAATCAATATTGTTTTTAATAATCACAAAATTCCAAAACGACTGACTGCTATATTTAACGAATATTGTATCAATTAATCAAAATTTCTCTATACCGTCTCTTACAAACGCTTTTTATAACTGAAGAATAATAAACGTAATGCGTGTATCATCCATATATTAAATAATTTGGTGCTTTAAAAAAACATCTCTGACTCAGAGCAATATCATCCATACATTAAATAATTTGGTGTTTCAAATAAACATCTCTGACTCAGAGCACTCTTGAATATATAACTCTTACTATTTCTACATAGATCAAAGAGGCATGAATAAAAACGGTTTTTCTTCTGATCATCACATCGTAATTAACCACTCCAATGATATAGATCGCGTATTGGGTCAATTGTAGTTTGATTTCCATCTCTTGTTCACACAACTCACAATCTATACTAGTGTGTCATCTTGACCTGAACTCACTTGTTGAATTCGTCTTAGAGACATTGTGAATGAATCATACTAGATAGTACACGTGTAATTTAATAGTACTAACGACTAGATTAAAAAATTACAACAAAAAAACATAATACCATAGTCCCATCAGATTTATTAAATTGAAATTACGTTTACAATTCAATATATGATATATAATTCCGTAGGAACATTCATTGAAACAGCAACTCATATATTAGAAAGCATCTGCCAATAGATGAAAATTCATTTGAATAGTAACAATAGCCACAGTAACAGAAAATACCAAATGGTCCGTTCCTACTTTTATATCGATTTAAGAATTTGTATTATTTGTTGGATTTGTTCATTGAGTATGTGTTATGTATATCTGTGCTGTGTAATCGACATTGGTCGTAGTAAAGATAATGACGTATCTGACAGGTCAAGATGGCATATAATGCAGAGGTGATCAGATGCAAGTTCGGGGGGCTCCGAGTGGCCGAGTGGTCTAAAGCGCTGTCCGTTACGGACCACTGCCATCTCACCTCTGTCTGCGTGTGTTCGAGTCTAAGATTCGGCAAATATAGTTACATGTACGTGAGAAAGCTTGCCAGTAGCTTCTCGTGGGTCGGTGGTTCTTTCCGGGCTTTGTCCGGTTTCTTCCTCCACCATTAATACTGGCCGCCATGTATAGCCTATATTGTGCTGAAAAATGGCGTTAAACCATTAAAAAAAAAAAGATGCAGGTTCATGGGGTACAAGTGGGGATTGCAGAATAGTATCATCTGTATGTATGGGTGGGTTGGTTAATTGACTGTTTAAGGTTGAAAACATGAGTGGATTCTAGGAATTTTGACGTGTATGGGTTTCCAGGATAGTCAAAGTGAAAGTTGAAATTTCTCCAAGAATAATTAGGTTGCCACCTATCGAATTCCCATACTCCAGAAGATTCTAAAACCGGTCCAAAAAGAGAAATTCAGTCAGTTTGTTTGCTACTAGGAGGAGGGAGGTAGAGACAGTACAACTGGACTGAACTTTGTTCCAGTGTGAGTGTTATTTGTATTAGTTCTAACGATGTATGGCAGAAATTGAAGGTTGTGTCGTACTTGAGACATTTTATCATTGACTTCTTTATGATGACAGTAATTCCACCTCCACGAGCGTTAAGGGAGAACGACTTGATATAATATGCAGTGCGTGTTAAATCCGTGCATTTGGGCTCATCTTCTGATGTTTTTAGCCATATTTCTGTAAGGAAGAAGACGTCGATATTCTGGTCGTTACTCGATATTCTGGATTAAAACACGCTGATTTTAGGTGTAGTTACACTCCAAATAAGATCACTCGCTCTTCCTTTACCGCCTTCTTGTTTGCCAGGTTCTCTTAGGTAACAATAACGTATTTGTCAAAATTGAACGTTTGAATTGTCATTTTAATCTGTAGCTTATCGCTCTCGTAAATATAAATAGAACTTGTGTTTTTTGTTCATGCTCTAGCGGGCTCTAGTGCTTGGCTATGCGTGTATTTCGTCCGATGTGTAACTTAAATATATACATATATATACAAGATATTTAAAATGCATTGTTGGCTGACCCATCCACACGTAAAAGACCTATGTTTACTGATACTGCTGGATTCGTTTTGTCTTTTGAAGCATATAGGTACAATAAGGGTACTTGTTCCCCAAGGACAAAAGACGAGTTGCGCTAGATGACCCACTGTTCGATGTCTAAACTGTATTTTTCGGACGATTGTCCAACACTAAAAAGTTGGAAATCGAGGCGATTAGTGGTTCTGTCCGTTGGCCATTATGTCTGGAAAGAGAACATGCTACCCCTAAAGAGCATCTACGAGCCTAAATGTATAAAACTGATTATAGCAGAAGTTAAAAATATTGGCAAAATACCCTGATAATATTATCGTCTAAGACACGATCAAGCAAATCGATAATACTAATACAAGAACTATAATTCAATATATATTTTTTTCTTATTTTTAATACTGCGTGTTTTAATGTCTACTCGACATTTATTACTATTTCATTATATGTAGTTAAATCCTAACTGAACCATTTTACATCCGTGTGTATATGGGATTGGAGTGCAGAAGCGGTGTAAATGTTCTTATGCGAAAGTTATTTACTTTCCTTGGATGTATATCGTCCTTCGCTTGTTGTGTACATTAGCATGTTTGTGTGGCCGCTGAACAATGCAGTTTGTTCAATAATTGTTCATTTTTTGGTATTGTTTTTCTTTAGAATATAACTTCTCAGCTAAGGTATTTTTCCACATATTGCTCGTTTACAATACATGCTTTACAGTTACACGGTAGAATTATCACATACGATTTGATTGCAAATTCCAAATTCATTTAGAAAAGTATTACTTCCCAGGTAAAATTTAACCTCACAGTTGTGATCCTCACTGACTCCAAGCAGAATCTGCGATTATAATGAATATTGTTACAATGTATAACAATAATATTTTGATATCAACACATTTGTTATATGTAACGAATATACGATATAATCATAATGGACTTAAACGCATGCAGTGGAAATTAGAATTTATATGAGCATATGCAGTGTATATGTAGGCAGTACTACAACATGGAATGCTAAGATAACGTTTTATGTTGCATACATATTCTCTGTTTGTTAAATAATGCAACTTTAAAAAATACATACGGAATTCAGTAATGTTACTAGTCAATGAACGAATAATATACACAGTTAAATGTTTTGTGCTTTCATCGTTCTCTGCCAACTGTTCTTAACCATTTAGATTATGGACTGATCGGTTTTGGTTTATGTATCTGCTGTTTTGCGGTTTTCAATCTGTTACTCTCGTTTAGTTTGGTATCTTTATAGAGTACATCATGTGTATTAGGTACATGCATATTTGATGTGCATAACGGTACTTCGGAACCAAATTGCGAAAATATCATATTTCCTATTAATTATTGTAGCACTATATTAGGCACCGATGATGATGATGATGCTGATGACGACGGCGACGAATGATGGTTCCTGTCCATACACTGAGTTGTCCAAATACTTCTGGTCAAACGCGACCTGTGCGTTTTTGCCATTCAAATTTATCTAGAAGGAAGAAGTAATTTGTCCTAACCTCCTGGTAAAGTAAATACTCTTGTTACTAAATAAGCCTTAAGGCTATCGATCATATTGACTACAACTTCCGTTATAATGTTATCAGCTATTATGGCACTTTTTCTGCCGCTAAATGCACACCATAATTTTCATATGTATTATGCTATATTTGTAAGATCATGTTCTATCCTTGTACAGAAATTATGATTATTATTATGTTCACTTTATCTGTCTTGTTACGCAAAAGGTCTTCAAAGTAACATCTTTGTTACATCGCCCATTTGATATGGGAACGTACTGAGTACTGTAGTTTATGGAACATTCCTTTTAATATCGAAACTTTGAACGTGATTATGATTATATTTTTATCATGATGATGATGATGATGATGATGATGATGATGATGATGATGATGATAATCAAAACAGAGATTGGAAGGATAATTATTCTGTCGATGGAAAAGTAATATTTTTTGTCAATTGGTTTAATGGTGTCAAAATAACATTTACCGATAGATAATACAACAAACAGGTTTCTCAGAACATCACTAAAATTCTAGTTGTTTTATTGTCAAAGCTTAATCCCCGAAACAATAAAAACTTAGGAGATTATGTCATCTTGCGTTAACTTACCAATGAACATTTGTGCTTAACCAGGTAATTAAGAAGGGAAATATTTTGTTTGGTGATATATGCATCAAACACAATATATACAAACTTTAATAAGTTGTCTTAAAAGAAAAAGTATGTGCTTTCGCTTTGATATAATAATGTCTCTCAAATTTGAATGCAGCATAATTAAAGATTAATCGTATGACTTATACTACACCACCAATTTGTTTTTCTAAGTGTCAAATTAAAACCTAAACAACATCAGTTTAGATATTTATTTACCTACACATGTATCTAATTTGATATTTTAATGTATTTAACTTTCGTTATGAATATAGATTAATCGTATGACTTATACTACACCACCAATTTGTTTTTCTAAGTGTTTTTCTTTATGAATATATGTTTAAAGGTTAATATTATATCTAGTATAGGGTTCACATCTATTTGAGTCTGTAAAGGATAACTGCTCCAAGTCTATGGCAATGTTATCTCGTTTAGGAGAAGCAGGGTACGTCCTACGTTTGCTAGATAAATAAAGAGCCCGCTAAAGACGGGCAGATACTGCATTCCTTTCCAAATACAGATGTTTGCTGAACTCGAAATCAGAACCCATGCAGACAAAAGTGCGATGCTAGTAATCGGATAACCGCGGACCCTATAAGCAAATGTACGAACGTGTCCCAAGTATGTTTTATAAACAATTTAGAGACACCTCTAAGGGGATTGCAAGGTAATATGTTTAGGGATATAGATTACCTTGATATTGGGTGAACTGGCAATGCTAATGTTATTATAATTGACTTTGCATGACTTCAGGTGTAATAAATGTAATGTACATAACAAGAGTTTGAGATTGCTTGTTTGGCAAACGTGAGCGTTATGTTTTGGACAAAACTAATTCATGTTTGATTTTCACTTCCACGTTTGAACTGGGATGGACAGTCAAAACATGAACGTTTACACAACATGTATAATCTAATTTATGTTTGATATTCACTTTCACATTTCGATTGTGTTGGACAGTAAAAACATGAACGTTCACACAATATGTAAAAACTAATTCATGTTTGATTTTCACTTCCACGTTTTAATCGGGGTGGACAGTAAAACCATGAACGTTCACACAATATGTAAAAACTAATTCATGTTTGATTTTCACCTCCACGTTTGAATTGGGTTGAACAGTAAAAATATGAACATTCACACAATATGTAAAAACTCATTCATGTTTGAATTTCACTTCCACCTTTGATCTGGTTTGGACAGTAAAAACGTGATCGTTCACACAATATGAAAAACTAACTCATGCATGATTTTCACTTCCAAGTTTGAATTGGGTTGGATAGTAAAAACATGAACGTTCACACAATATGTACAGTTATTTTAACCATATCTTTCTCCGTATATGGTACCTACATCGATGATTCGTAAAATGTTATTTCAATAACATAAATCACATTGTACTCGAATAATACTAGCAGTTTTAATTTTAAATACACCTTCAATGTGATACAAGATCTTACAAGTACACACGCATATATCAGTATAAATGCATATTTCAGGCATGCAATTATTATTGCAAACTTCCACCATTATATAAATATTGATGTGTACCGATAGAGATTAGATCTGGATGAAAAAGTCATGTCTCTACAACACCAGTCAGTTTGTGTTCATATGTTAATTAGCCCAAATGTTGAAGCGGAGTGAATTATTCGTCCCATATAGATAGTGTATATGCTGCATTGTTTCTAATGAGCGCTATTATATATATATATATATATATATATATATATATATATATATATATATATATATATATATATATATATATATATATTTATTTATTTAATTATATATATATATATATATATATATATATATGTGTGTGTGTGTTTATGCATGTGTAGAATACATGTAATCTATGTTGTCTGTAAGAGTAATACACCACTATTTGTCCAATATTTCATTGAAAGGAAACGAGGATTGCCGAGTTTCCTTTCAATCAAATTCTTATACAACGAAAAGTGTATACTCGCTACAGCGTACATACCATTCGTGTATTATGTTCATGCAACATACAATTTAACATTTTATTTAAATTATAAAACTGACGGCAATAAACTCTGAACGTTAGAGTAGCAGACTCTTTTACAACCCCTCGCATGTCTGAACGCTCACAAAAGGTTTTGTAGTGATTATTGATTTCCTGTACATTTCATTCATATCCATATATGTTTCCTTTAGCAATATTAGATGAAATGAAAACACATGGCTGATAGTTATCATCCACATTTGTTAATAATGTGCAAGCAAACAGTGAATTGTCAGTGTTCGTTGTCATGATGAAGGAACAAGAGGTAATTAAATAACCCAAACTATATTTCATTGCTATCGTTTATGATTATACTTCATTATTCCTACTTAATGTCATTGTCACTTTCAAAACTTATCCTATGTTTCCGTTTAGCGGGTCCTGTTTGAGTATTCCCCTGTTGAAAGGAGTCGACCCAGTTATTTCTCTTCACATTTTTACGAGCGGTTCATAACGAACCTATTCTGTACGGTGATTTTTGATACGTAGAATGGGTTGCTGATATAATTTGATTATGTTGAATATTACACATTTGAGAACTTGATATACATGAGAATGTTGCTGTGCCGTTTGAAATTTCTTTGTTGTGCGGGTGAGGTTGCCAGCTTCATTGATTTGGTGGCAGGTGTTACTCAGGTAATTGGAATACGCCTGTTGCTGTTTGTCGCTAATGTTTTAGTAGATGATTATAGACTGTACATTTGTGTGCCTGACCTCCTCTGCTTTATATCAGGGAATATTCTTGACTATAGTTTTGAATTATGTACTTGCGTCTACTAGTCTTTGTCATCTTACTTCTTTCTGTACTATTTGTGTGTTTCCGTAGTGTCACGTTGCATCCAAGATTCATAATTCCAGTTTTCTAACCGTTTCTGGGTTTGTCGCTGAGATTGGCAGAGTGTTGGGCTCAATATAGAGAGGAGTTTCAAACTGAAAAACGTCTGCTGGTTTTAAAGAAGCATATCGTTTGTAGCACGCAAGTTGATCTCTCTCTCTCTCTCTCTCTCTCTCTCTCTCTCTCTCTCTCTCTCTCTCTCTCTCTCTCTCTCTCTCTCTTTTTCTTGTTTTTCTTTTCATTCATCTCAGAATTAATATCCCTGATGTCCTTAACATTGCCTCCTCTTCTTGTTTCTTCCTGCTTTACTTGAGTTTAAGATACTTGATGCCATTCACATCTTTCTTTACTGTAAGATCCCCCACCATTTCAGACGGTAATGTTCAGTAACTTTATTCAAACCACAAGGTCCAGAGTTGTTAAACCACAATGTGTTAACAGTGAATTATCGTGTTTCCATCCCCATTAGCTCTTTGCTATGCAAGACATTTATTTCGTCGTATTTGAGTGGTTGAAACCGATTGATCTTAGTTACTTTTTTGTTTAGATTTTAAATATATTTGCTTGGCCTGAACAGCTTGCATTGTTAATGCAACTTTTGTGTCCGATCCTCTCTTGATTTGACTTGCATCTTTCCTGACGGGGATGAGGGCGACGAGTGGAGATGATGCTGCTTCTTAAGTTGTTTAGTACGCAACTCGGATTCATCTTGTCTCATAACATTGATTATAAAACCAGTCAAGAGTTTGTCCCATTCAACTGGATGTATTTTGTGTCGATTTCGGAATTTAGTTTTAACTGCAAGAATTCTGTCACTAGCATTACATCAAAAAGTGTATTGTTGAAAGTGTTCGCATTCTGATCTAGATGGGCATATTCTCGTTGGATGGCTACTC
The DNA here is from genome assembly GCA_030141615.1 of Unio pictorum. Classification (NCBI taxonomy): domain Eukaryota; kingdom Metazoa; phylum Mollusca; class Bivalvia; order Unionida; family Unionidae; genus Unio; species Unio pictorum. The sequence goes on from JARLTB010000251.1 coordinate 8,977,552, forward strand.
TAAACTCATATATACCTTACGTCAAGCCTATGCATCATAATTTAATCATGTGGAACATCACGTTATACCTTGCCCAATTCAACATAAGTTAAGTCTACACATCACTGTTTATGTATCCCACCACCAGCTATTAACATGTGCGTGGGGTTTAGTTCCATATCTTTAGTAGACTACTTATAACTTTCTTTCACGTACAAATGAGAAAATCACAAATGGTAAAGGTATTAAAACAATGTTCAAAACTACTGATAGTATTTATAATCTGATCCAACTGTTCCAGGAAATGTATGTACTTTGCACGTTAAGGGTATGTTCAGTGCTTGTTCATAATTCAACTGACTGGCGTATAATATCAAATTACTTTGTTTCTTTCTAGAATTGTACACAAGTTGTTGTTTGTTTGTATTAATACATTACGTTCCTGAACGACGTATATGATAATTTATTTCAATGGCTGTAAGTTATCTTATGAGTAGATCAACCCTCTTGGGACACCGATTTCCCTGGCTACAAAACAGAGTACCTTGTCAGCTGATGACAATTATGATAAACGTCTTGAATACAATGTTGTTTATAACTTGAGAAACATGCTCACATGCATTACAGTTAAATATTCACATTAGCGAAGAAAGTTGGCTAGAGCTAACAATTCACTTGTATATGAATTTATTTTATTTTCGGTTAATATTAAAAGTGCATCATTATCATTACATTTTATTATCTTTGCACGTCTCCGTTCAAATTGTACAACAATAGGAACCCTCATTAGGGTACCTCATACTGTTAAAGGCTCAAGCCTCTACCTGATCCAGATAATCATCTATATTTTTTACTGTACAAGGTATTACCTTTACCGGAGAGCTTGAACTGCCTCGGAGTTGCGCTTTGAGGAATTTACCTTTTACAATACAGACAACATAATTGCTTTCTATCTTTATCTGAAACCTAAACTGTTTACATTTCTTTTATTCCTAGTCTCAACATTGGCACCTAATGTGAATTAGATCAAGATACATTGTGTTTTGCAAACCTATCAATGATGTAAAGGGATAGCGTTTATACTTTCACCAGCACCTTGTGTTAAACATTAACATAAGATTTGAAAAATGTATGAGAAAGTTGTGGGTTGGGGTGCATATTTTATTTAGATGTAACCCATATAAATGAGGGTATATTAAAGCATGCAACCAAAGTAAAGATACGATGTGCATAATGGTGATGACTTTCAAAGATTCTGTTCTTTCACAGAGAAGGATGATACTAGTTAGCTGATGGTTCTCAACCATAGGACGTTTGACTCCAATTTTAACCAAAGAAAAAAACTTCGTCTACAGTACCGGCGCGGTAAAATTAATACAATGAGAGTGTGTTTTCACAAAAGACTAACCCTGCATACAATTAAACAATGAGCATATGTTTATGAACAGTTGTTATTTTATATCCTGTGATTACTTTCAACCATTCATCACCCAGCATTCTTTGAAATGCTATAGTTAATATACAGCCACATGTAAGCTAGCGCCGCAGTTGCAGTATTAATCAAATGAATGTAGTCACGTGTATGTGCTGCTTGTTCATGTCGCGTACGAGTTAAAGATACATATTGGAACGGGAATTAAGAATAAACATTGATACAAATACAAACTCATCTAACTAAAAATCACACTATTTACACTAACCAAGTAGATTTTGCTTGCAAATACACAAAGAGAGACTAAATTGAACAACGACCTAGAGTGTAATATATACATTGATACATTTAAATTACATAAGACGAACGTGTCGGACTCATACGTCAGCGTATCACACATTCCCGCACGGTCCAATGTTCCCTACCTTAAAAGATATCGATCGCACAGTTACTTCCGTGTCGATTGAATATTAGGATAAATAACAACACAAAATGAAACATCTCAGTTGTTTCTTTGGTTGTCTTGTATATTTAATTGGATTTTCGTCATCTGTAGGTAGGTAACTTTATCTCTGAGTTCATATAATACAATAAGCTATTGGTAAATATTATTATAGGTATAACATAGAATAGCTTGCGAGACCAAAAAATGGAACTCGGTATTTAATTTGACAACAAAGTGGCAATTATGTAAGAATCAAAACACAAGTTTCTTTGTTCTGCTCCAATTAGAACATAATTCAAACAAGACAATCACTCTAAATCACTATTCAGTGCAATCAATGAATTTCTCAGTCGTCCGTCTCATGCCTTAAACGCCATTATATCCATCCCGTCAATGTGTACAATCGATTAATACATTTATCAGTTTCAGCAAAGCGTTTGATACATAAGTATTCTATTGAATTTGTTATTTCTAAACAGAGATGAACATGTGCTCTAGTGACGTTGGAACATAATTAATGCTTTGATTAGATTATCTCCCTTGGAATAGGATTATGCTATGCTGTATATTCACGATAGAGTCCAAACCCCACTGCAGTAGTATGTATGGGACAATCTTATACATATTCGCATTTATAACGTGCTTTTATCCAATATTTTCAAGAACAGTTATTCACAGTAAAACATTGTCCATTTGTGTAACAAAACGATTTTTCCAGTTTTCAAACATTATTTTTATCTGATTCATATAATGCATTATATATATATATATATATATATATATATATATATATATATATATATATATATATATATATATATTTCAACTTCAATTTCTTTGTAAACATTTTATAAATATTTTTTTTGTTTATCTCGATTTAATAGCTAATACAGTTAATTATGTATATTAAAACTCATAGCGTTAGTTATACAGTAATATATTTTATTAACGGCATTTAAATAAATATCAGGAACACAGAATCAGTCACTTAAATCTTCAGTCATTTGTAATGATTCATTTTGGAATTCTGCCAATTTATATAACACAACGTCTATATACAACTAGTATATATATATATATATATATATATTTATATATATATATATATATATATATATATATATATATATATATATATATATATATATATATATATATCAATATGCGGTCGCGTTTCGCAGTTACTTATCGCGGCGCAGTTAACAGCTTGAAACAAAAAATGGAAACATGTGAAAGCAAGCAAAGCAGTTTACCCGAAGTTACAATAATATAAAATAGTTTTTGGAAAAATAAATGACATTCAGGAAAACAATATAAGTACTCAAAGCGACTTATTACGTGCTGATAATTTGACAGGTACAATTTTTACTATTATAAATGATAATTTTGTTTAGAATAATTCTAGACCATTACATTACTAGAAAATACAAAATTATGTTGTTTTCCCTAAGCCCGTTAGACCATGATTGAACTCCTCAGTGTACTTCGTCAGTAGAATATTACTATTCACTATTTCTTTAAACTTGATTCTACAGACCAAACATTCCATGTTAGAAAACAAACATCTACGTCAGCTTTATTAGTTATGCATGTTGATACCACCAACCATAACCATATTTATGGAACACATAATAGGTCAGCAATGTTGTACTTTAGCCAGTTTTGTTTTATTGTACATATTCTAAGTGTATATGTTAGTTCCTATTACTAAAAATGAAACTAGCAAAACCAAACACAAATCATCATTTTCATCAACGTACAAGAAGTAATTTCAAATCTATGTGGGATAATATTGTTTTAAATCTAAAACAATAAACATACAAAATAAAATTTAAAATATTTCATTTTAATAATGAAGCACTGCACAATGAAGCCACAATTTCTTCAAAAAATGATTTTAACTGCAAAAGTAAGTTCAAACTGATATGGGGGTAATATTGTTTTACAACTAAAACACGAAACATAAGAATTGATTTTATAGATTCATTTTAACTACTTAAACATATAATTACAAAAGAGCTTACTCATCATTCACTAAAATATTTGTTTTGGCAGCAGAGTACCCGCCATTTTTTATAATGGTCTTCTTGTTAAATAAACCCTTCCTACAAAACCGAAACAATAACGGGAATAACGCCAAACGAATCATCTAATACAATCAACATAGTCTCTATTGGATTTCTGTTTCTTTTGGGGGGGGGGTATGTTATTTAGTCCTAGGAAAGCTCTAATTGAGGTCGCCACCTCTCTGTTGCGATGGTTTTATCCAAATATTGTATCAATTCCAATTCAAACATTGTTACAAATTAAATTATATCATATATACATAGGTGAATCATTAACAACCAGATTGGAACGAGAGAGATTACAGCGATTAAGAAAATTATACCCATGTATTATTCTGTGAGACAAACATTACAACAACGACTAGAAAGTCAGGTTAATTTTACATCGGGAACAACATAATTGTTTAAACCCATTAATACAACTACTAGAGAAGTTTCTTTTTTGCAAAGGATGGAGAAGAAGACGAAATATGTATTTTTCCTATACTTGAAAAAAACAAAAAGAACTAAACAAACGAAAACAAAGATTTTACAGATCTTCCAACTGATATAGCTGCTGCACAATTACAACCACAAACGGAAGCTGCACATCCACACCCAAAAGCAGTCGTTGAGATTATGAAAATGTACCTAAAGAAACAAGAGCTCCTGCAGGTGAAGCATCACTCCCAGGTGGTTACAGAGCGATATATGCTATAGTTAGTGACAAATCGATGTTACTCGAGAGTGTTGGTGAACGAATGATAGTCATTGATGCAACTGTACAAGATATGTAATTTTTTCTAATTATGTAACACAATTAGATTACTCGTGTTATTATAAATGTCATAAATTCATGTTAATATTACTCTGACTCTTGGTCATATTACAAAAGATACAATGAAAGTAAGCTTTACAAAATTGGGAAAAAAATAACATTAAAATACGACCAGAACAATGGTGGTCAAAATAAACTATCATTGACATCGCGTCAAATTAGGCGTTTTAATGATGCAAAATAACATTTTTTTAAAAAAGGTATCCAGTTTACTCTATCTGCGGGTGCAATTTCTGATATATTTAAATCAGGTGGTACATTTCCTATTTTTGCTGAATTACCGACATTATATGTCGTGGCCGCACCTGCCATTGGAAAAACAGTACACATGGTGCCCTTACAGGCATTGTTGGCGTAGCAACAAAAAAAGCAATTGGACAAGGATACAAAAAAGGATACGGCCTGAGATTACAAGGGATTCCTTTCACTTATGAAAGGGACCTGAGATTACCAGGAAGTATTTATAAGTAATAAATAAATCTATTGGTGTAACTCCAAGTTCGAAGTTTGATTGAATAAACGCTGCTAAGCAATTAACAACAAACTCCTGTTGAGGTGTTCATTTGTGTTACCAGTTGCCAAACAAAAAACCAAATTATGTTGAAACAGGAATTATTAATCTCGATATTTCCACAGGACCAGGAACTAATTTGGCTGCATACGCGATTTATCCGCCTGGAATTATTTGTTTTGATTCATAAGGGTTAGCAAAACCAAAGTAATTTCTAAAATATATTAATGATACGCGATTTCCAATCTGGTCTTCAACGTTACCAATGCAAACAATGACGGAGCCATCAATATGTATCAGAGAAGTAATTAATGTACTGAAACCTGTATCAAAATAAAAAAACACTTCATAAAGCTGTACACGATTATACAATTCGGCGTTGGAAACTTACAAAGGATTTTAGTTGTTAATTTTTTGTCTCAAGACACACAAGGGAAATTAAAAACCAGTAATCTTTCAATGAATGATCTGAACGTTAGACTTAATGGGGTACCCGAAAATATCATAACGTTTTTTGTTTCATTTGGCAAGATTAACAAAGGGTTCTTTTTTTCGATTGCATTAGATAACAGTTTATCGTGAGTAATCCGATACAATGACAAGCGAACGCAGCATGAATTTAAATAAACTAACATCACTTGGCGATCCAACATCTGACGCCGATGCGGTAACAGAAAATTACTCAGACATCATAGACAATAAACTATCAACGCTACGGGCCGAATATGATGTTCATGTAACCGCGTTTACAAATGTCGGTAGAAATGTTAGAAACATCTGATGAAATTTCAGATAACTTCTTCCGAAAACAATCAAATGTCGTTATGAAACTTTTTGAAATTAAGTCAAAACATTAACGCGATTAAACAAACACAGGATAATATCGTTCATGATTTTCCTGCTATTGCTGCAAGGCTTGATAAGATTAAAATACCACATAAAGAAAATATCAATAGTATGTACTCGATTTAACATGGGTCTTTCACCTGGATATCTCGAAATAACACCGTTCAGCTTACGGCATCTGTTCGATGTATCTATAGACTAACTCTGATTTCACCGTTACAATGTAAATACGGTGCTTTTGACGACTCTGATATACAATTACAACAATACTTATCCTTGATCGTAACATCAGCTGATTCTTAATATTGATGATGAGTTTCTTCTTTAATTCTCAATGAACTCCAGTGAGTATTAATGGTTGTCCAATGAATTATTGTTTCTTTATATTTCACGCTAATGTAAAATGAATATGTGGTAACTGAGTGTAGTATCAGGTGGCTGTTTATCATCGATAATAAATTAATAGAAACATTTGCGAGCATCGATGATCTGTAATGCATATATTGAGATGATTCACCGTCGGTATAGCTAATATTAGTTCCCAGTTGTGTTCCGTTAGATAAATATACATCATCTAGGTTTATAAACGTTTCGTTTCCTATTCTCACGGCGGTTATAAAATCACGTTCAGCATCCATCGCCGTTTCTCGAACTTAACAAATTTCGTCTGAATGAGATATGATTTATTATCACTAAAATCTCTCTTGGCAAGTATCTTCGCGGCTCGTTTAGTATTCATCTTTACATTATCACGTGCTGTTTTCCATGTTAACCATATGTATTTGGTACGTCGCGATAACAATTAAAATGTGCTTGTTTTATGCTATTGAATATTAATGATTTTAATTTCTTTTTTACTCGATTTGTCTAGATACAATATCAAGATCAAACATTTTCCGTATTTTTCCCGGACATATACCAGTAATCTTGGGAATCTTTTCCGTATATTTTCTAGATAAATGTTATGTTTAATTAATTATTTAAAAGCATATTAGTATAACAGTGACACAAAATCATTGTACATGGAAAAGTATGATATCAACATAATTTTGTTCTCACGCATGCGTAGGAAAATACTTTGCCCAACATGGACGACATATCCGACGAGGATTTCATGGACGACATATCCGACGAGAATTTCATGGGCCTATTTGTTGTATTAAATGTAGGAAGTGGTGTACGAGCAAAACACATTTATGTGGTAGTTGTGGTTGTAAAGCGCGTGTAACTTTTGCTGCGGTGAAGAGTTTATTAATTGCTGCTTTACCCTTCCATAATCCCTTAGTAGAATAATACATTATTCCATTTTAATAATCTGATGCTTAATTACCAACACGTGGAGTTCCACTTTCAAACACAAATTTTCCTTTCATCGCTGTTTTTTAACCAATTATCTAATCTTTCCTTAAAATATTTGTATAGAATTTAGCGCATGAACTACCTTTATATAGGCGATATGTCTATGTTGCGGATCGTTACATTTATACCCTAAATCATGAACGCGACAAGCTTGGTCAATCACATTTATTGGATTCTCACCGGGTTTTGGTTGATCTTGATCATCAAGTTAAATACCAAATCGAGTTCCAGGACAGCATTAATTACATCCTGGAAGGTGTTTTTCTCCTGGATATTTAGCTCATGGAGTCCACGGTAATCTTGTTAATTTTCCTGCGATATCACCTCGTTTATTTTATTTTATTTTAATTCATTTTTTATTTTTAAATTTTAGATGATTGTGCAGAAATAAATATAAATTTATTTTCCCACAACGACTACATTTACAAGTTAACGCGGGTCTGTTATTACTCGTTGTAAGCGTTGTTAGATCATATGTTGGGGTAAACGTCCTGCATTTCACACAATATAGTTCCATATTATTTATTATATAATTTATGTATGTAATTGATTTTTCAGCGACACGAAAACAAAAACCAGTACAATATCATCCAGCGCTATCAAATTTTATCAGAATGATTATCATAGGCCCATCTTAATCTGGAAAGAAGCAATTACTACTTAATTTGGTAATAAGATAGCTCCAATAGGATACATTATATTTAGATGCACCATTAGTTGATGATCAGCGGTGTTACGAAGCTTTAAAAGACTTTAATGATAATGCAAAATTATTAAACTAAGACAATGATCTTATTGACTTTATCACTGATATTAATGACGCACCGTCCGTTGATTCTATTGATGGAAGTATTAATAATTTAGTTATTTGCGATGATTTAATGCTAGACAAACAAGCCAAATAAAGCAAGAATATTTTCCCGAGGAAGGCATAAAAAACAACTATGTGATTTATTTAACCCAGAGATATAGACAAATTACAAACGTAATCAGAGACACTTGTACTATTCTTGCTCTGTTTAAAGGAGTTGATATGCATGCACTAATAAATATTCATCAAACCTGGTGCTCTGGACACATGGCTGTCATTAACTTTAAAAATTGTTTTAGTCACACTCAGACAAATCCACACGGTTTTATAACACTAAATTTACATGATCCTAGATTGAGATATCGAAACGCTTTAATAAAATATTTGCATAAAGCCATAGCAGCAGAGAGGCGTTGACCTCAATTAGAATTAATGGTAAATCAATTCAGCCAGAGATCTGCGTTGGTTACACTACTCATTTGAAACCGGCTGTTTTGCTTGTAAACATTTCTAAAACATAATCGAAACATTATATTGATAATCCACAATAGTATGAGGCACATGTATCAATGTTTGTATCCAGTTTACCAATTTATAGTTCGATTAGTACCTTAATTATAAAAGAGTTTTTTATTCATACGGCGTGGTTTATTATAAATGTTCTGTAAAAATAAAGATACTTTAATTTGCATGGATACCGATCCGGTTGCCTAGTGGCTAATGAGATCACCGTGAATGCTGGTGGTTGCAGGTTTTAAGCCCGGCCAACTCATACCAAAGATTTTAAAACTGGTACTAACAGCTGCCTCCCTTGGTGCTCAGCATTAAGAGGTTCGCCTTAGGACTAGTCGACATGGTGGCAGGATAATGCGACTGGTTAGGACAATATGATACATATCTGCGGCATTATGCACGAGTACTACGACATGACTATAAATTGCAGACATCTTAGCGATATGCGATTAATAATTGTTTACGCAGTGTTAAATATCGAGACCACACACACATCCTTGCAAACATCTTGTTGATTGTGGATTAAATACAGACTTTAGCTGCAAAATAATTACTTTGTATTAGTTTATGACATGCTATAATTATAATGGCAATCTAGCTCTTTAATTAATTTGTATTACTTTCTTATGACTAAATAACCTAAATATCTATCATTTGTATCAACATGTTTTTGACCTGTATATTTAAAAAAATAGAACTTAAATACCATATTATATAATTTTCAAAGAAAAAAGTATGTTTTAAAGAAACAAACTGAATGTTGTATCTTATTATATGATCCATTACTAACGCTTTGCAATCAATGTTTAAGGAACGCAATTCACTACGGCATGCCCTACGGGAACGTGTTACTACATGATTTTGGGATGCGTCAAAGGTGCGCAAACAACAATATGCATCTATTAGGTTAGCGAAACTTATTATTTATGAATAATTATAGACAGGGGAACAATGACAAATTCGTAAAACATAAAAATGCTAGAATGTCATATGTTAGATGTTAGACTCAAAATAAATGTGAAAGACGTTTTTTTTTAAATGCTTAAAAGGCTCACACTTTCAACATATTTTAATACATATAGTTCCAATTAGATATCCAAGTAAATTTAAAACAAGTGACTTGAAAACTAGCGAATAACCAATTTGATAACATAGAATAAATTTTAAAAAGATATAGTTAGTAAACTACTGAGTACACATGCAAACGATAGATTATAATAAACACAATGATATAGTAAGGCTTTGGTAATGTAAATATTTAATATAATTCTTACGACAGTTGTGCTGGATGCAAAGTGGAAATGGAAAATTGTATTGTCAAACATCATCGACGGCCAGGATACTGCCTAGCACAAGTCAATAAATATTACAACCATTAGAGCAATTATAATGATTCCACCCACACACATGCACACACACCTACACACATACTATGGAACAAACATGTGATTAGAAATCAAAATACAATCTATATTTGAAAAAAGAGTTCCATTTAATTTCACCGGAGACATATTAAAAATCATACACGTTACTCTTCGGTGTACAAATTGTAATACGTGACTGGAAGAAGGTTTTCGAGTGAAAGATTTAGATATGCACAACAAATATGACGACGTTGTTTAAAGACGAAATACGTTTTGAATACAACCACATCAAGTGCAAAACATAAATGTAATTTCATGGAACACATATGATGAATCGTTTCAAAATGTGGAGCCACGTGTAGCTCTTACGTTTCTGATATAACCAATATAAGTCGTATTCACTGTAGATATGTATTGTACAATTAGCCTTGCAATAAAATGTTGCACATTGAGTGTTAATATTGTAGGATAAGAATAATTGTGTCATCCGGCGCAAATTCTGAACCACATATTAGAAATCATGTCAGGCGCATATTACTTTTATTAAATAAAATTAGAATTGCAATGGTATGATAATGGGGGAAAAGACACTTTTTTAAAATATTCACATAATACTGCCAAATATTAGTTAGTTGCGGATTTGAAAACAAACTATATCTAGGTTGTTCAGCCCAATATAGAGACAAATGATCACATCGTTTTGTCATTATGAAACATATTGTACTAAATTTTGCAGAAAAACCAATATCGTTGAAAATGATTACTCAACCTCAACTAAACCCGTTAAAATACAATAGAAAACAGGATATTTTTTAGTTAGCCAAATGATCCCACTAAAGTACTAAGACCACGGAGAATTTCCAACTGCAAAGAGCTCTTCAAGATAAAAAACAAACTAATGTCGAGGAACAAATGTACACTACTTCCAGCAAACTTCTCACCAGTGGATTTTCCGGTTCGATTTGCAAATTTCTTCCGTGACAAAGTACAAACCATTAGATATTCGCTTGACAGCACAATTTCAACTGACTCGTCACCTTACAGTTATGATGCAGAATTTCAGCGACAGACATTAGGAGAATTGTAACCTGTTTCTATTGATTTAGTACGGACAATCGTGATGAAAAGTAAACCAAAGTCTTGTGAACTTGATCCAATTCCGACATCACTGCTGCTTGAGTACTTATACCCAATATTGCCTTCACTAACTGATGTTATTAATATCTCTCTCCCATCATTTTTCAAAACTGAAAAAATCAACACTTGACAATAACGATTTAAAGAACTATCGCCTAGTTTCTAATCTCCAATTCATATAAAAATCTTTGAAAAGGTTGTTCTAACCCAACGTGTATCTCCTTCGAATTTAAACAGTCTTTTTAGCAATGTACAGTCTGCATATCACCCTTGCCACATTACGGAAAATACTCTTCTGAAAGTATGTAATTACATTCTCTCTGCTTTGAATAAAGGAAATATTACATTCCTCACTCTCCTGGATTTATCTGCAGCATTTTACACAATATACCATGTTATATTACTTCGCCGTCTCCAGTATGTATTCGGCATTCAGAATATAGCCTTACAGTGGTTCAAGTCCTGCTTGGTCAACAGGACACAAATTATATCTGCAACTGGAATATATTCCAACCCAGTTGATGTATGTTGTGGTGCTTCACAGTGATCTGTTATTGGACCTCTTCTCTTCATTCTAGACACTCGGCCGTTTTCAAGTGTCATAGATCATCACCCAGTTTTGCACCAATTGTACGCTGATGACACCCAACTATGCAAGTCTAGCTACCCAACTGAAGTTGATGCTACCATCTATGGAGTAGAGAGGTACATTTCTGATGTGAAATCATGGATGACATATAACAAGGTGCAGATAAATGATGTCAAAACTGAGGCTATTCTGATCACAACACAAAGACTTTTACATTAACATCCTTTACCTCAAACAATAAATATCAGCAACACCAAGATTAAATTCTCACAGTCAGTACGGAACCTAGGCGTTACTCTAGACAGTGCTCTCACATTGCACCAACATGTCATAAACATATGCAAGGCTGCATATCTTGAACTAAGACGCATCAGTTACATTCGTAAATATCTTTCAGTTTATGCCGCTGAAACACTTGTGTGTTCATTAGTACATTCAAGACTGAACTATTGTAACTCAGTTCTGTTTGGTTCGTCACAATATTTACTCCAGAAACTTCAAACAATTCAAAACACAGCTGCACAGATCATCTTTAGAGTACCTCGATCACAGCATACCTCACCACTGATCTGTACACTATACTGGCTATCAATTCGATACAGAATCGAACACAAAATTTGTTCTATGTGCTATGTTTCACTGACAGACTCGAGTCCAGTATTCCTATCCAGCCTCACCAATGGGTATACACTAGCAAGATACTTGCGCTCTTCTTCTGACAATCGTATACTCATTGTTCCCACTGTGAAAACGACGTCATATCGACAACGTTCTTTTACATACCAGGGCCCGGCGACGCGGAACGAATTGACCATTGAAATTAGACACAAAGTCACAGTGGTCCCTTTTAAGAGTGCTCGTAAAACTCACCTGTTTCGACTGCAGGGACAAACTTAGAGGCCTAATAATGTTTTTTATCTTTTATGTGTTCAGCATGTTTTTATATTTTTGAATTTCATTGCTTTTGTCATTTTGTCATTTGTTTTTTCTGGAGTGTAATCATATCATTATAGATGTGTAAAGTGCTTAGAGCTTCGATAGATTTGGCGCTATACAAAGTCCTCATTGTTATTATTATTATTATTATTATTATTGTTGTTATTATTATTATTATTATCATATTGTATTATTATTATTATTATTATTATTATTATTATTTTTATTATTATTATTATTTTTATTATTATTATTTTTATTGTTAGGAAGACTGAAATGGTGTTGATTAACCATGATCACCACGCGTTTTCACAGCGGTGTTTTTCATTAACAGCCAATCTAACAATATTTTTAATGTATCCAACTGTACTGTACATATTCCATCCCAAATGATGATCCGATGAACACATTTTGTACCCATGCGATCAAGGACTCCAAGCGTCGCCTTTCCATCGTAAGAAACTGTGATACGTACAAGCGTTTACTCCTCGGTTTATCATCTGTCTTGCACGTCTGTGTGTAGGAGTTGATAGTATCATGTCCGAATTTGTTCCGAATTATTCAATAACTCGAGTTGTCTTACCGAATCCTCCTGTTCCGTTCAAGAATACAGTTTTATTTCTGGATTTAAGATCGTAAACTGACGGCGACGACGATAATTCTGATACTGTCTCTCCGTGGTAATTAACCTCGATGGCAGCATCCGCTGATTTGCAATATCCATGTAATTGTTCACGTTTTATTGGATCAAGTTCACAAGACCTTGAGTAAATGTACCGATTATTCTCCTGCCGTGATCGTTTGCGATTTTTCCTCGGCGACCTTTCATCATAATGTTAACAAATTACAAGAGTCGGTAACAAGACAGAAGTCTTCGCTCGATACGATATAATCGCTTCGGTGACAATCAATGACGTTCACATCCTAATACTATACAAGCTCATTTGTCTTCTGCAAAATGTCAAGCAAACCAAACATAACAGATCGGTTGAAGTTTTACAGCGAGGCTTGATGATGTCACATGAGCGAATCCCGCTAAATCAAAATCAGGTAAAGATCATTTACAGAAACTCTGTCCAATTCGTAAGTGGGATGACCGATCCGTGCAAAATATTTACTACATTCACCGTGTCCAAGAAAACTTCCTGAGTAGCACGCGATCATATCAACCGAAATCACATTTTTGGAAATATATTTGGTATTCCACAATTCACCATTACCGTAATCGACACAGCATGCTCGTATATCATGGAGAAATTCAAGTCTGGATGGTTTCCACGAATTCTCTTTCCGTGCATAATGAGTTGCGACAGATGGAACGGTAAAACAATTACTTAATAATTCCTCTGTGTCACTCGAATACCTCATCGCGAGATATTCATCTCGTTATGGAGTTCTTTTGTATGGTATAATTTCCCGTTAAGTCTTACAAATTGATCGTAATCATCTTCAACGTTACTTTTAATTACCCATACTGATACAGGATCAGTTTTACTTAACTGGTTAATATAATCAAACATATCCCCAGAATATTTTACTACTCTATCTCGCGGAATTATTCTCGCGAAACTACTTCACACGTGGCAATTATGATCAATGATTTCAATCGGAGCGCCTCTTGGTTGATAATTTGACCCGTATAATACCTCTTCGGTGATTGTTTTCACAGTTGTAGTAAATTTTATTTTTTGTCTAACTCGATAACATGTTTAATTGAAGCTCTAATATCTTTAATCAATTCCGCCCATTTATCTATATTGGATTGTGTAGAAATCCACCTTCATGAGCTGTGCCGTCTAATCTGTATGTTGCAGGTATACCGTAGATCATACCAATCTAAAAAATGTATGTTTAGTTACACTCAAAATAAGATCAGTCGCTCTTCTTATATCGCCTTCTTGTTCACCAGGTTCGTATAGATATATTACAATCACATTACCCAGTACTGGTTCTTTTTAAAAACCAAGCCATTGTATTGGTACATGTTTTTCGTCATTGTATTACAGGTTTTATAAAGATTAAACAAGTAATTGTATTATTAAAGCAGCTATCACACTTAGTAGTCTTGCAACCCATTCACGAGATCATGTGTCGTTTTGAATCTTGTTTATAAATATTTCCTTAGCATATTGATATCCAAATAACCGCTCAGCAAGTGTTCAGTTCAATTGTTCAAAGATTGCCTGTTAACGATGAATTGCCGTATATCTTCGTCTGATTTTGACGTTATCTTCTTTTCTTCATATATAATACTGCACTAAGAAATTGTTTGCCAAGATCAAGCTGTAGCAACGTAGCAACGTGACACATTCGTTCAAAAGCAGATGAAACTTCAACATATGATTTAGTTGATAATGATTCTTTCTATATCGACTTGCACTTCAACGACAGTCAAGTCATATTTGTATGTTTATTGACTTCATCAAGTTTAGTAGTAACAAGGAATAAAAAATTTATCCGACAGTTTAATATCATTAGAAGGGCTGGCTGGCATCAAAATGAGCGTAATTAATATGTTTTGATGGTGGTTGATACATTTGTCATATTGCCTAACATGCTAACATAACGTGACGTAACATGTGCTGCATCAGCGAGTTTACTAATAACAGCTCTAGCATCCAATATCCTCATGGGCTGCAATCAAGTGATTCCATTATAATAATAATTTGTTGTTTACTTACCAGCCTCTACCACTACTTTCCGTTTTAGCGCAGGTCTTATGAACTAATTAACTAATTGACATATATTTTATGGAATGTAACAGATAAATCAAATTCGTTTCTGTAATATCTTCTTTATATGATACATCATTAATATGACCTGCTTGATTAATCACATTTAATAGATACTCTCCATGGTTTGGTTTATCTCGCTCGGCACGAAGGACTACGAGTCGGGTTCCAGGACTGCAATAATTATATCGTGTATGACCTGTTTCTCCTGGATACATAACCCATATAGTTCCTGGTAATTTTCCTAATAAGACAGCAATACCACCACTTATTTGTTTTGGCTTGTTAATGGAGATAAGGAAATTTATAACTGTGTACCATGTTTTACACAGTTACCTGTAAGTGCACTTTTTTATATATTTTTTCCACTTGTGGGAGTGGGTATTCCGCATTGAACACAATATACTTTCACATTTGTTATTATATTGATATGGCACATATATTGTCAATATCTCAGCGACACTAACGCAAGAGCCAGTCAAATATCATCCAGCGATACCAAATTGCATTAGAGCAATTACCATAGGTCCATCTGTGTCTGGGTCTGATGAGGTACAATTATCATTTTTTTAATGATAAGATGGCACAAGTGGGATGAATTATATTTAATAGCACCATATGTAGTATGACCCAAAGATGTGATGATGTGTTTAAGGATTGTAATGCAAATGCTAAATTGTTGAATGATTATGATAATGCTATTATTGATTTTATCAATGATATTGAATAAGCAACATATGCTATTGACCTTGATGACTGTATTATTAATCAAGTAGTATAACATGATTTGATGCTGGATAAACAATCAAATCCGGCAAGAATATTTTCTCGAGACAGAGATGAAAGTACACTCGTTACTCAGCTATATTCTATACCATGCAGACTACGGTCACCATGTTCCGCGTTATTTCAAGGTACGTATGGACATCATCCCAGTGTACAGTGATGCCTTACATTAATTTCTATTCTACAAAAAGATTAATAGTTACAACTGCAGCAAGTGACACCAAATAATGTGTTGCTTTCTTGTGTTTGTTTATTTGGTTGCCTAAGGAGAAGGACATGTTGATATGCTACGTTAGAGAATCATATCGAATGAAGTTTAGTGTCGTTTAATCAGTTTTCTGATGTAACATTCATTAAGGTATTTGTCAGAGCGGAACGTTTAAATTGAAATGTGATTATGTTGCTTATCTCTCTCGTAAATATAAATAAAACCTGTTACTATTGTCATGCTTTAACGTGCTCTAACTCTTAGCTAAACATGCTAGTTATCGGATTTGTAACTTAAATATATGTGTACAGCATATTTAAAATGCATTCTTGGCTGACCCATCCACACCTTAAAACCTATGTTTAATGATATTGCAGGATTCGTTTTGTATTTTGAAGCATATAAGGATAATAACGTTACTTGTTCCACAAGAACACAAGACGAGTGACCCTAGATGACCCATTCTTCGATGTTAAACTGTAGTTTTCGAAAGATTGTCCAACACGAAACCGCTTGAATCAGGGCGATTCGTGGTTCCTTCCGTTTGCCATTATGTCTGAAAAACGAATATGGTCTCCCATTATAGCATCTACGAGCCTAATATTATTAAAATTTGATTATAGCAGACGTTAATAATACTGTCCAAATAACCTGATAATAGTATCGACTAAGACACGATAAAGCAAATAGTTAACATTAATACAAGAACTACAATAAATATATATGTTGTGCCTATTTAAATACTGCGTATTTTAATGTCTACACCACATATATTAGTATTGCATTGTCTGTAGTTAAATCGTAACTGCGCCATTTTACAGCCGTATGTGTATGGGTGTGGAGTGCAGAAGTGGTGTACATATCCTTATGCGAAAGTTATTTACTTCCCTTGGCTGTATATCGTGCTTCGCATGTTGTCTACACTAGCAATTTTGAATGGACGCTGACAAATGCAGTTTGTTCAATAATTGTTAATTTCCTTGCCATTGTTTACTTTAGAACATAACTTCTCAGATAGAGTATTTATCCACATATTAATCGCTTACATGCTTCACCGTTACACGGTAGAAGTATCAAATATGTTTTTATTGCAGACTGTTTTTTGTAGTTCTTTTGATAATCGTGGGAAGTTGCTAGGATCGCGTAGTATATGTTATCCGCCATTCTACAAACATCAAGCCCTTCCAAATTCATTTAGAAAGGTATTACTTCACAGGTAAAATGT
The DNA here is from genome assembly GCA_030141615.1 of Unio pictorum. Classification (NCBI taxonomy): domain Eukaryota; kingdom Metazoa; phylum Mollusca; class Bivalvia; order Unionida; family Unionidae; genus Unio; species Unio pictorum. The sequence continues at coordinate 8,995,308 of JARLTB010000251.1, forward strand.
GAAGCGCGCATTTGATATCCAAACTGTCTCCAAACTAAAAAGATTCTGTGATTATTGTGCATATTATTATTAGTATATAAGTTGTGTTTTGGGTGTTTCATATCAATGGTACGGACAATTGCATTGATACAAATTCCACTAAATTGCTACAATGTATAACAATACGAATTTGATATCAACACATTTGCTATTAGAAACGAATATACGATAATGTACCTAAACTCCTTCATTGTAACGTACCAGATTTATGAGCACGTCGTTTATATGTAGGCAGTACAATACAATGAAATCCTAGAATAACGTTTTATGTTGTATATAAATTCTCTGTTTGGTTGGTAATGCAACCTTAAGAAACACATACCGAATTCAGGAATGTTTCTGGTCAATGAACAAATAATCTAGACAATGAAATGTTATATGCTTTCATCATTATCTGCCAACTGTTCTTAACCATTTAGATTATGGTCTGATCGGTCTTGGTTTATTTATATGCTGTTTTGAGGTTTGAATTTGTTACTCTCGTTTAGTTTTAGGATCTTTATACAGTAAATCATGTGTATTAGGTACATGCATTTATTGTGTTCATATGTTAATTAAGCACAAGCGTAAAATCGGAGTGAATTATTCGTCCAATATAGTGTATATTCATATATATACACTGCCATAGTATATGTGGGACAATCGTATACATATTGGCTTTTATGAAGTGCTTTTATCCCATATATTCAAGAACGGTTATCAGGAAAAATAACTTGAAAGAACATTGGAGTGGACAAAAACTGCATAGAAATAGAGAGCAGTATGATAAAGAACAACAGCAAAAGGCATTACATATTGTGAAAAACCTGACCAGACAGAAGTAACCAAGAGTCAGTACCATTCAAGACGAACATAGACAATGCCTCAGAGAAGCAAGTGACATTATGGACTGACTCTACAATCATTAGTCCACAGGAGAGCCAGAGCTACTTGAAGTACCAAACTCCACAAATGATGATGATTTTCCCATTGTCAAATAAGAGGTGGAGACAGCAATAAGAGCTCTGAATAATGGGAAGGGAGTTGGAGTAGACAAAATTCGAGCTGAATTTATCAAGAATGGTTGAGAATGAGTGATAGAACTAATAACAAAAATCTGCAACGAGATCTGACAGAGAGGCCAATGGCCAATACAGTCGACCCAGTCACTGATTATAACACTCCCCGACAAGAGTAATCTTCGGCTGTGCCAACATTACAGAAATATCAGTTTGATCAGCCATAATAGTAAGTTATTTAATTGGGCAACTAACTGCCATATATGTAAGAATCAAACCCCAAGTTTATTTCTTATGTTGCAATGCAAGAAAAACGTAATTTGAAACCACACAAGTAAACAATTACTCTAATTCCCTACTCAGTGACGCCAAAAAATGTCTTAGTCGTCTGTCTCACACCTAAAACGCCATTATATACAGCCAGTCACTGTGTGCAATTGACTGATACATTTATCTCTTTGAGCATAGCCAATGAAACAGCAGTAATCTACTGAACTTGTTATTTATAAACAGAGCTGAACAAGTGCTTTATTGACGTTTTAACATAATAATGTTTTTTTTAGATTATCTTGCCTCGAAAAGGATCATAATTTATGTGGGACAATCGTATACATATTGGCTTTTATGAAGCGCTTTCATCACATATTTTCAAGAACGGTTGTGTAACCTAACGATTTTGTTTCAGTTTTCAAAAATGCAATTTATTTGGTTCGTATAATTATATATATAAATATATATATATATATATATATATATATATATATATATATATATATATATATATATATATATATATGTGTGTGTGTGTATGTATATATACGTTTCACGTGCAATTTCTTTGCGAACATCTTATAACCAGTTTATTCGTTTATATTGATTTAAAAGAGAACACATTTAATTATGGATATTTACATGCATATCGTAAATTACTCAGTACTATATTTAGTAACGGAATTAAAAAATAAACTTCAGGAACCCTATCAATCATAAGCAGTCACTCAAATCTTCAGTCAGTTGCAATAATTTATTTTGGAATTTTGATATTTTATATGTGTGTGTGTGTGTATGTGTGTGTGTGTGTGTGTGTGTGTGTGCATATGTATGTATATATGTATCGTCGCTGCTTAACCTAACGTCCATGTGGATTTATCAGCACGCAATGCATCTTCGCCGACGCTGATATAAACCAGCACAATATTATTTAATACGAGAATCTGTTTCTCACGCTGTCCAGGATTATCAACTTCGATCTTCTGCTTTCGTGTATCCGAAGGTCTATAACAGAGTGGTACTGGAAGTGTTGCAAATTTTTCTCTATGCAATTCAAATAATTTCATCTGAAGTGTGTCTCTGACTATTTTTTTACTTGCTACTATCAAATCGTTTGGTCTCCACACCTCCCAAAAATCATTCATGGGAGTTTCAGAAATTATTTCACGAGCTATTTCATATTGGATTCTATCCAGTTGTAATCTGATTTTGTCGTTTGAACTCGCGTAATTGTTCATCAGGTGCTCTATGGTCGGTGTTAATCTCTTTGTAATAGTCTACGTGTTTCTTTAACCAATCATGTGGGGATAAACCAACAAATGGTGGTGGTTGACCATGATCGCCGCACATAATAATTGTTGTTGTATTCGTTGATAACCGTTCAAGGAATATTTGTAATATTTTCAACGATACCGTGCATATTTCATCCCATATAATGACATCAGTGATAAATTTCTCACGCACTCGATCAGGAGTCCATGAGTCACCTTGCCATCGAAAGAAGCTGTGATAAGTACAAGCATTTACCCCTCGAAGAAATCATCTCTCTTTCAAGTCAATGAGTTGGTGTTAACACAACCATATTTGATTTACCTCGAAATAACTTAATCACACGAGTTGCCTTTCCTGACCCACCACAACCGTTTAAGTAAATAGTTTTATATCTACATACAGGATCAGATATCGGTGGTGTATTAGAAAATTTCGATAATTGGTTGCTTTTCAAATATTTATCATCAGCAGATTTACAATATTCGTGTAGCGTCTCCTTTTTAAATCTCCAACACTCCCATTTTTAATCCGGATCTGTAAATGCAGCCACCGCTGATTTGTATTTCTCGTGTATATACATCGAATCAGTGGCTACTGTGACAGCGGTATTAGGAAATATATTTATCATCGAAAATAAATTAATAGCAGACTAACTAAGCAAAGATGATCTTAAGTGTGTATATTGGGAACTATATCCATCACAGTAGGTAACAATTGGACACAAAAGCGTCTTTACGATTTACAAGTTTTCCATTCTTCATTAAATCTGCTACAACAAAATCATATTCAGCGTTGTCTATGATCAACCGCGAAGAATATTTTGCATTATCATATCTTCCACCTTGAGTAACTTTACCGATTATTCTTCGTTCAAAATATTTTGCTTGTCAATTTTCAATTTCAAATAGCTGTTTAGACCAATCCATGATTTGTTGTTCATTAAAATCGGGAAATTGTTTTCGTTGTTCGTTAATTATACTATCTAAATCGGGTTGTGGTAGCCAAACTTCGGTCTGATCTCGATAACATATAATTGCTTCGGAAATAATCAGTGATATCAGCATACCACAATCAATCATGTATCTCAATAACACAATTGACATCCAGTGTTTTTCAGACATATGTCTACCAATCCAAACATAACTACACTGATGTAATCTTGTAGCTAATTCAAATGATACCACACGAGCGAATCCAGTTAAATCAAAATCAGGCAATGGACCATTAACCGCAACACGAGTTTTTTCATGTGTGGAGTGTCCAAATCGTTTAAAATATTTAGCACATTCTCCAAATCCAAGAAAACTCCCAGGATAACACGCATAAATAGTTTTTCTTTTTCCTGAGTAGATGAAAATTTATCGCGCTTCAGTGCGATATAATTCTCAATTAGGTGTTACAAATTGATCAAATCCTAATTCTGAATCTTCAGTGCTGTGAATTAACCACATTGACACAGGGTCATCTTTACACAACGCGTGAATAACATCGAATAACTTCTCTTCATAAAAATCCTCCGCAAACTCCTCAGAGATATATCTTACGGTTCGCTTCCGTGGGAATATCGTTACTGCGGATGTCCACGCGTGCTCGTTATGATCAATAATTTTGATTGGAGCTCTTTCTGATTTATATTTATATTCGTGTAATACTTCTCCGGTTATCGTCGCTACCGATATTGGAAATATTAATGATGTTTCTAATTTAGTTATATCCTGAATTGTTGCCCCGTGATCCTTCACTGTCAGTCCTGATTCGGTTATTTTTTTACGTCGTCGTTCAGTTAATTTGTTTCCCCGGGATGCATTCGTAAAGTGATTTATTATTCGTCCTGCTACACAATTCATTCTCGTTGACAAAGTCAGCGGCGATAATTTCATAGGTACTAGTTTTTCAATACCTGGTTTATCATTTAACGGATATAACCCATAAACAACTGCTGTTACAGGATAAGCTCTCTCGTAGTATGGTTTGTCAATTCCAGTTAGAATTCCTGCTTTGGAATCTCGACTCACGAAAGCAGTTTTTTATCTTTCAAGATTGGTTCAAATTTATCTCTGATAATCCATTCCCCTTCCTCTTGGATAATGAATTTCATTCTAAAAAAACACTTACCTGCTCTTTCGTCGTTCATGGTAGCATCGATTGTGGATACATTGGCACCATCATCAATAATTCGAAATGTTGGCCACGTATGAGATGCTCCATCGCGTTTGAATTCATTAAAACAATCACGAATTTTACTCAACATGGTTCTGTCGTCTTTTAGACTTTTTGGTATTTTAGAGACTCTCTCGTGATTAAATTTAGCATTTTTCCAACGCTTAATCTTCAATAATCTCTCGAACTCTTTCATATCATAATTAAAACAAGTATTTACATAGAGAGTGTTTTATATAATGAATCATTGCAAATGGCTCATGATTGGATCAGTAACCCCGTGTAACAAATCATGCAGAAAGGAATTATGTGGGTATCATATGCAAAGCGTTCGTAACGGAAGTCTTTGCCCGGTCGCTTGTATACAATGTGGTGTAGGAGTGAGAGGAAAATCGCAGTTGTGTCTCAGTTGCGGTGGTAAACGATACAGAGAGTTGAAGCGTTATTATGATAGAGAATCAAATAATCCACTAAGAACGCCATGAATGAATTTTACTGTACCCCTGACAGCGTCAACGACAAGATCATCAGAACTCCACAAGACTACATTCATAGATTCTCAAGTAATATCATATTTCAACCAAATAATGAATTTGACAAAGAAAGTATGTGTATATAAATAAACCAAGAATTTCAACCCCAGCTGATATAATCAATTATTCGCTTTTTGTAAGAAATAAATCAAACACGAGTTTTTATAAATAGTTGCATTTGGTTTTTTCTTTGGTATGTTTTTCAAGCATTCGGTCTAACTTCAGCGTTGTCAATAATCACAAAATTCGGTTTGAATTTATACAGTAAAGTCATACCAATGCGCAATTATTGTGTAAGAGTTAATAAGAAAGTCTGACTTACCTGTGGCACTTCATACTACATTGTGTCCAAGACTATATTCAATCCTGGAATACACACAGTCTTTAATAGTCCACGCGGAGTGAATAATACAAAAATACCATATGATTCATTGATGTAAAAAAAAATATGATTCATTGATGTAAAATACCATTATGATTCATTGATTGTGGTATGCACATTGATAATACAAAAATACCCTATGATTCTTTGGCTATTTTTGTACTTTGCGTAGACTATCAAAGAGCGAACGTACTGTCGTATACGCCATTCGATGTATAAATACACTGAAAGGGTTCTAATGGAGTTTTAATTGTAATACCCAGAAACCTACTACTGATAAACGGAGGTATGGCATTGTGCTGTCTTTAGTTAAGTATGTATATCCTTAGTTAAGTATATATGTATTGTACTGTATAAAAAACGGGTTAAATTTAACTCCAATTTTTTGAATTTTTTGTATTAGAAATATATAATTGTATATAAAATGAATCATGACAATAATAATCAGATTATAAATGAAATATCAAAATTGAAAAATCAGGGCATTCGATTATCAGAAAGGTTAAACTGTGCCCAGATTCTTTCCGATTATGAGGAGATACAAGATAATATGCAACGACATAAATACACATTGCCTGATTCATATTCATTTATTAAACGCGTCCAACAGGCGATTTATAATTCATTCAAAGAAAACGACGTAGACAAGTTTGTCGCGTTATTTACTATTGTGGAAAAAATTAGAAGAGATTTGGGACATCAATATGAGATCAAACGCGAAATTAATTCAAAAATTCCAAATATTAAAACTCTTATTCGCGAATCTGAAAATGTCCCACTTGTTACCTCAGTGGAGTTATAAATACTTCAGCGCGTACAAAACTAGCTTAAGACATAATTACCTGAATGGCTTACAGGTAAAATTCTCACTATGTGACATGTATACAATACTCCCAATACCTGTTTAACAGGTAACGGCGCGCTTACTCAACCACAACCAGGTTTTTAATCAATGACACGGCACACATATACATTGACTACACGGAAGTATAATAGTACTTTTTTGGGATTGGTTAATTTTTGGTGATTTCTTTTTTTTCATTGGAAAATCCATAGGATTTTCAATCAAGGAGTTAAAAATGGACAGGTAAAATCAGCATACTTGGTGAGATATCAAAGTATTAAAACGGCACAGATACCCTTGTGTTGAAAATCGAAGATTTTCACGATGATAGGTCAAATTGAAAATCCTATGGATTTTTCCTTTTTAGTATTCCTATTAACTCTTCAACACGTAGACATGAATGGACATATTGCATGATTTGATCGTAGTCACAATTAATCGTTGTTATAGTATTCTCTTGCAGCTGTTGTAATTGGGATTCAGTAAGTAAAATTTTATCATCATCGCCGAGGTTATCAATGATTAGTTCAACGTGAAAATCCAAAGAATTTTCATCTTCGTTGTAATCCATAGGATTTTTACGATGATTAAAAATTCCCTGATTGCGTTTTCAAGTTTATGTTTCTCGTAAATAACTCTTCACGTATGATGATACATATTATTGAAAAAGTCTGCACTGCTCTAAATCGCAAAGCGATTCAATTGCAAGTGTATCAGTGATCAACCCATCACCATTATCACTATCAACTGAAAATCACTAAAAATTCACTGTGAAAATCCCTTTTCAATGGAAATAATTTCTAATGAGAAATCTCTACGAGAAATAACATGGAAAATCGACTTCTTGACCGTAAAATCATTTTATGATTTTCACGGACTTTTTTGTAAATTTTTAATCCAAAACAGACAAAAATCATCAAAAATTATCAATAAAATCACAAAATGTGATTTCAGTCATCAAAACTCACTAAAAATTCATCGAAGAGGAAAAAGTCTACGAGAAATAACACGGACAATCGACTACTTGACCGTAAAATTTCTTTTAAATTTTCAACTAAGACCAACAAACAAATCATCAAAACACAGAGAAAAATCACTGAAAATCAAAGATTTTTCAATAAAAAAAGACAACAATTATTAAAAATCATCAATGAAAATCAAAGATTTTCCAATAAATTTATTTATATTTATTTTGTTGAAAATCAAAGATTTTTCAATCAAAAATTTTCCCAGCAAAGATATTTTTGCACTAAATATAATCCCTAAGAGCTTTTCCTTATTGAAAATAACAGAAAATCAACCATTTGATCCGACTTAACAAATCATGATTTTTCATTGATTTTCGATGATTTTGACTGATATTTGATGATTTTTTTAATGTATATTTCACTGATTTTGACTTATTTTTTATTGATTTCCATGGAAAACCAACAAAAATGTAAAATCTCACTGTAACAGCTTTTCTCTATGGAGAATCCCATACAAAATCGACCATTTGACCCGACTGAACGCAGTAAAAATCAATCAAAAATCAGTCAAAATCAGTGAAAAATACATAAAAAGTGTGGTTACAACTTCTCCGGTTGCTGTGATTATCGGCTAAAATAATTCTTCAGTGTCAGCGGTAAAATCTAACTTTGCTTGGTGTTGAGCTTGCAAATTATCTCTGAAAGAATCTCTCACTGGGAGAAATTCATTACTCGCAGCCAACCGTTCTCTTGTTAACATAGTTATTTGTGCTTCTCCAACATTTGCCATTTATATAAAAATTATATCAGTTAAGTTATCATTGTATCTATGGCTAACTTTCTTTACCCGTAGCAGCAACGGGCGTGCTGATTAAGCATTTACAAACAAGCCTTGGTTTGCCAAATAAGGTCTGTGTGAAATCACAACAAAGTTGTTGAAAATCTTCGATTTTCCGTGATGCAGCAACACATGGTGACAATAACCCGGTGTCATTCTGTTTTGCCGGATGGAGACTTCTATTAAGCATTTACGCGGAAGCCTTGGCTACCGAATTGACGCCTTGTAAAAGTTGTCGGATTCACACTCTTTGCTGCTAAAGTCAACACAATTACGTAATCTACAATCAATACTGGATTGGTCTTCTTGATAAATCGACTTATCTAACCATTTAACATATTCTTAAGTTTCGTAGAAACATTAATACAAATTTTAATGATTTTTTTGCGAAATTCGGCTGTCCTTGATATTGAACTCGTTGACATAAAATAGATCGTCAATAGCCTATTGGATACGGTATAGTCTGGACAAGTAATGTATTCACCGCCTAATAAATTTATCAAACATCGCCCTGAGGTTACTGGGTCATACAGGTTGTCAGTGATCGGTGTTCAACATGAACAATACGCCCCACTATACTACCGGGTTATCCGATAATAAATATTAGTATGGTTATATGTCAGTACTACTAGATCAAAACGAAGAGTAGCATTTGATGTTTAACCTGAGTATTAAAGACCTTGATTGAGTTATAATTGGTGTATTGAATTAATCGCATAACTCGATTGTGAGAAAGACACAGATTTAATAGCATCTACTTATTTGGCTGTTGACAATGATTGGAACATACCTTGTTTAATGAACTTTATAAATCTGAATTATGATGGTAGTGTATATATATCTTCAATTGTTTGTTGTTGAATAATTCAAAATCAAAAATACGTTTGTTCAGGATTAGCTATTTAGATTTTCTCTTGCGTCATGTTGTAATATTTAACTTGCAGAAATAATAACATTTTCAAAATTCATTATATAATGAATTCTGTTTAATATATAAAACTTATATATCTGAGTCTGAAAAGTTATTTCTAAATCATAATCAGTATAAATTAAAGACTTAATTAATGTATGAAATACTATAAATAGAAAATAAACAGTAAAAATGGGCGTTTATCGTATAATGATCTAGTTTCCTTTGCAAGTATATGCGATTCAATTAGAGTATCTCATTCAAAGCCTTTCTTATGGAAACGATTATTTTATGAAGGAAACATTGATTGACAGTAATTGCTAATCCATGAAGGTAGCTCTATATAAGGCATTAGTTTTGGCCTAAGAAACTGATAATATTATTTACGACACTTTGTACCTAAATTGCATTCATTGATTCTTTAATAGTCTGTAGTTTTAGTTGTATGTGACCGTCAGCTATTTGAAAATTATTTACCA
>JARLTB010000251.1:9010000-9075000 GCA_030141615.1 Unio pictorum
CACCACCAACGCAAAAGAGGATATAGGTATATCATTTCTGATATCAACATGCAAATAGATTTATTCTTGAGCTTATTTAGACGCTAGATGCAACTATTTATATTACTGTACTTATTTGTATGGTCCATACAAACATTAATAATGTTATACTTATTTAAATGATCCATACAAAATTTGTTTGATTATATCTTATTAGAAGCGCTTTTTTGCAAAAGCAATGGATGATTCAAATTATTTGTTATCGTGTACATTCTTTCATATTTTGAAGAAGAAGAATATAGTGATAATTATCAAGAATATAACGAAATAGTTCGTGCTTGGAAAAAATCTGTCTAAACATTCACTATACCAATACATGTGAATTGTGGCAAACATGTATACCATTCAAAAGACATGCATTGCTACACTGAATAATTATTTGAAATTGTATCAATATCTATTTTTTATATCCATACGTATATGTAGTGATTGAGTTCCGTTTAAAGCGATACATTTTATATATATCGGGGAAAATGAAGGTTTTAGAAATCTACAATCGAAAACAAATTAAGATATAAATTAAGCAAGTTTCATGATACAAAACTTGGTTAATATAAATCAAGTGATATCACATTTTAATCGTATTGTTTTCAATCGTATTCCTGAAACGGTTGTACACAAGGATATAAAATTTACAAATTTATATCTTAATAAGTTGTAATAAAGACGAATTAGTAATTTCGACCCCTATATTGTAATAAACACCTAAATGAAAAATACAAAAATTTAATAAATCAGTAAGCGTTTTATTTCCATCAATTGTAAAGAAAATGTCAAGATACGTTGTCCGTATCGTGAAATACATTAGAGATACTCATGACCTATACAAGGTCTTCAGATATTCAAATTTCCTAATGAAGTGAAAAAATCTGTAATATCATGTTAGTAAACAATGATGCATGCAACAATCTATTTGAATAACCTCAAAAGTAAAAAGTAATGTCGTGATCCAAACATTAATTATTTAAACAACAAAGTATAGAGTCATCAGTTCATAAGGGTGAACTGGTGGCCAAATCATCTGAAAAACAAGTGGGAACATATACAAAATATATGTCCACATTCTGCTTTGGCATCTACATTCCTACACATTTAAAACATGCTACAAAGTATCTTTGATGTCGTCTTTACCTTGATAGGTATTTGTAATTATTGTTGGTAACATGCATGGTAAATGATATAAATGGAATTTAGGAAAATATGTTAGATGACTGCCAATAATGAAACTGCAACAATGCATATACATAAGTGTCAATATAATCAGATTAACGCTGGATTGTAAATGTATTAGAACAATAATTGACACTAAGCGATATAAACCTTATATGCATATATAGTACTATATATAGAGAACAAAGGAGCATATTTCAGATGAAAGGAAAGACGTGAGTTTAAAAATGTATACAATCGTTTGAGTTGTTATTTTGCTTGTCTTCCACGATAGCAATGTTCCAATGAAATGTTATAATTTGTCATCACCAGAGACACACGCGGACCTAGTATGAATCATGCACATATGTAAATACCTGAAACAATCGTTTAATATATATATGAATTCCTCTCGTGTGAACAAAGATGCAATTGAATTTCGTTTCTTATGAGGGTTCATTTTTGCGGTTGTTAAAATGACTGTATACATACATACATACATACATACATACATACATACATACATACATACATACATACATACATACATACATACATACATACATACATACCTACATACATACATACATACATACATACATACATACATACATACATACATACATACATACATACACACATAGATACACACATACATACACACATACATACATACATACATACATACATACATACATACATACATACATACATACATACATACATACATACATACATACATACATACATACATACATACATACATACATACATACATACATACATACATACATACATACATACATACATACATACATACTTACATACATACATCCATCCATCCATGCATACACACACATATATATATATATATATATATATATATATATATATATAGAGAGAGAGAGAGAGAGAGAGAGAGAGAGAGAGAGAGAGAGAGAGAGAGAAAGAGAGAGAGAGAGAGCAACATAGAAGGTGAACTGACCTTTTTGCTAAAGCTTCAGGTTTCAAAACTAAAGCTTTCTATGTTACTGAAACATATGCTAATCCGAAGCCGCTAAGTAGATAAAGTTTCTATAATTGTCTTTAGTGACATCTACTTAGTCGTATACATTCAGATGAGAGCGACTGGATGCAATTGACACACATATTTCCGTGCGTGATTGTGTGAGACAAAACATGCATGAACGTAAAAATGTCAGATTGAGTGTGCAGAGGGTTCAGAATGATTATTTAGACCTGTTACTAAAGTTACTTGAAAGACATGCAGATGCTTTGAAATATCTTCTCCCTACGTTAAACCAAACTGTCAATAACGACTGCCAAAATAACATATATATAGATAGATAGATAAACGACAGGAATCCCAACAACTATTACCATTAGAAGATTAACACTTAAAAATTAATTGATGAAAATGGTGAACGAAAAGGAGAAAACGAAAATTTAGTACAAATATATAAATGTGGTAAATAGGTTCTTCACAAAGTAAGAAATGTTCGTGTCCGAATGTTCTTTTTTGATGTTGATCGATTAGAAAATCTGATTGGTGGAAAACGTGCTGTCAATAATTCACCAGAATTATTAATGACGCAGGTGGTATTTGTCAATGATTATTTCCGGATAGCATCATGTATTTTAACGTATACCGGTCTCCTATCAAAGAAATTATTGATGATTAAAATACAAAATAGTCATTGTACTACTTGTGTTGAAAATCTATTTTTTAAGTCAACAAATGTCTTGTCATACATTTCGTCTGATGACATGGAACGTAAAAGGAGCCATGTATGTTGCACCATATTTGTACTCTTTGGTAAATGAGGTAGATATTGCAGTGCTTACTGAGCACTGGCTTCTTCCGGAGCAACTCAACTTTCTAGACAATTTACATCCACAGTTTAAATCTTTCTCACGCTCTGACAATAGGTTAAAAGTGAATTTCGAAGAAAGGATAAGACATACAGGGTTTGGGGGAATAGCAATCCTATATAGGAAGTCACTCTGCGTTAATCCTTTGTTGAGCGTCAGCAGTGATAGAGTCTTAGGGATAGAAGTGATATGTAATGATAAATTGAAATATTTTGTATTCGGAGCACTTTTGCCATCAACTCATTTTCCTATTGCAAATTTCTATGAAACAATGGAAGAATTAAAGGACCAGTTTTATATGTTCTGTAAAGAAGGGATTCCCATACTCGCGGGTGATTTCTTTGGCCAGTTAAGTTCACTGCTTAGCTTCAAAACGAACTGTCTAACAACAAACGCTAGAGGTGCTATTCTAGAAATGTTTCTGACCGATAGGCACTTAATATCCGTTAATAGTCAATTTATTTGTGAAGGACCTGACTTTACATTTTTCTCAATCGATGGTAAATCCAAATCGTTGATAGACCATATACTATTGCAAAAAGACAAATTCGATTTAGTGGTTATGGCCGAAATAATTGATGACCATCCTTTGAACATTTCAGATCATCATCCTGTAAAAATAGAGTTGGTCATTCCTCTTGCATATAATATAATCATGGCTGACAAGCAAATAATTCCCTCCATAAATTGGAAGAAAGCATCGGCAGAACAAATAAATAGGTATAAGGAAGCAACACGCAATGATTGTTAAGCGCAACTGCATAAAGCAGAACTAGTGACAAATGTCGATAATGATAGTATTATTCAAGACACGGTAAAGATTTTACATGACGCAGCTTCTAGGTTTCTGCCCATAAAAAGGTTTTGCCCATATGCTAACCCCTATTGGAAATTACTAAATGTAAAAACGTTTCATACAGAAATGAGGCTGAAACGTAGGGTATGGATCTCTGATGGTAGGCTAAGAGGATTTGAATTTCAGTCATACGCGAACTATAAGAAAGCGAAGAAATGTTTCAGAAAAGAGTTACTGAGAGCAAAAGAAATGTATGACAGAGAACAGTTCAGTGAGCTTGAAAAGGCTGCAGAGCTCGATATTTCTGCTTTCTATAAGTTTATACGGAATAAAAGACATAAACATGATTACATATACGAAATTGAATCTAACGGAAAAATTGTATGCGACCACGACTCTATAAGAGACTTATGGGCAAATCATTTTTCCAATTTGTCATTACCTGACAATGCCTATTTGTACGATAAGAATCATTACCAGATGGTCTTAGCAGAGGTTACAAAACAGAGTATAGAAACCCATTCCCACTTTGATGAAGTTCTTGACAAAATTCCCACTAGAGAGGAAATCAGTAGTGCAATTAGTTCTCTCAGTAAAAATAAGGCAGGTGGTCACGACGGTATTGTTGCCGAGCATTTACTGTTTGCGGACACTCAAAGCAGTGTACAGTTACTTGAAACTGTCTTCAAAAAAGTGTACGAGGCCGAGGAGTACCCATGCCATTTTAAACAAGGTTTAGTAATACCAATATTTAAAGGAGGGGCAAAAAGAAAATTAGATATGAATAACTACCGTGATATAACTATAGTTCCAGTGCTTCAGAACATCCTAGAGCAAATTATATATAATAGACTACTTATATTTTCTAAGCACATTAATTTTCCAAATCCAATGCAACAAGGTTTCAGGAATAATTGTGGCAGTATCACTGCAGCGTTTTGTATCAAAGAATCTATATGCTACTATATGGATAAAGATACTCCTGTCTATGCAACATTTCTTGATAATGCTAAGGCATTCAATACAGTCTTGCACAATGGGTTATTTTACAAGCTGTACAAACTTGGCATTAAAGGGAAGACGTGGCGCATCATGAAAGACTCGTTTAAGGGAGTAACTAGTTCTGTTTTATTTGCGAGCAAATTGTCCAAATATTTCAATATTAAGCAGGGTGTAGGGCAGGGTCGTATCTTGTCCGCTTGGTTCTTTCTCGTTATGATAGACGATTTGATCACTGATTTAGATCACACTTTGCGAGGCCTAAATCTTGTCGATCTCCACCTGCCGTGTGTCTTATTAGCGGATGACACAACTGTAATGGCTAATTCGCATCATTCGATGCAGCATCTGCTCGATACAATCTCTAATTATGCGAAAAGGTGGAGATTGAAATATAACGCAGGTAAAAGTTGCAGCATTCTCTTTACAAACAAAAGAAGAAATGATATCCCTTCTTTTCTATTCAACAAATTGCCAATTCCAGTAGTCAAAAGTAAGAAATATGTCGGCATACCTCTAACGTACAACTTTAAACCTAACGATGCGATAAAAGAAGCATGCGATAAAGGTAAACACTTATTAAATTCTTTTTATTTTATTCGTATCAGAGACGGAGGAATGAACCCTTTAACAAGTATGAAAATCTGGAAAAGAATCATTCTACCTTCAGTCCTATATGGATGTGAATTATGGTCGAATATGACAAACACCAATATAGAAGAACTTGAGCTATGTCAGAGATATGCAGCGCGACGTATGCAAGCTTTCGATAAATATTCGCCCATAGAGGCAACGCGTAGTACCTTAGGAAGCATACATTGATAAGATGAAATTGTGCTTTTTCAACCGGCTGTGTAGGGGCGATTGGACTCTTATCGGTAAAAAAGATTTTCATTTTGCGTTTATGTCAGTACTTGACCAACCCAATTAGACAGACGGGGTTTATAGCAGATATTGGCAAAATATTCAAGAAATATGGTATGGGAAGTGTTCTCTTAGACTATGCAGTAAGAGTACAAACCGAAGGTAAACTTGTTTGGAATCGGACTATTATTGATAATATTCAAAACATCGAAGAATCTACCTGGAATACAGATATTGAACTAAGGAGCGATTTAATTCACTTCAGAAACATTCATTTGGACTTAAAACCAAGCAGTATATGGTTTCTTGGACGTAAATTTCCATCTATGTTATGGCCTCTCTCTCTGAAATAGTGAAACTATATATCATGCCTGTTGGAAAAGTTATGATATGTAAACTCTGTGGAAAAGAGACTGACGACAGAGCGAAACATCTTATCTTAGGTTGTGAAAAGCTCCTTGAAGAACGAAACGTCTTCTTTGAGAGGGTGATTGACACTTTAGAGGTGAGAGACGGGGTTAATTTATTTAATCAAGAAGACGATATACTATTGGAGACACTTCTTGGAAGTGGAGTAGATTGCTTGTCGTCTATCGACGATGATGTATGGGATAAACTCATGTTGGTAACGGCAAAAAGCATAACCTCATTTTACAATAAAATGCATGCCCTACTCTCAACCAACATGTCATAACATAACAGCAATAATAAGTAGTTAATCTAGATAAATAAATAAATTAATTTAAAAAAAACAAACAAAAACAAATACTCTGCTGTTGTCAAATTCCGCAATTTTTATGTATTACAGATCACGGAGGTATAATGCTCTCTGGCTCATATAATATACGAGTGTCACCTTTTGCTATCTTTATTCCTTTGAGAAGGATTTCATGCTGTTCCTCATATATATGTATAAATGTGTGTATATGTGTGTATATTTGTATGTGTAAATATGTGTTTGGGTGTGTAAATATATATGTATGTGAATGTGTGTACATTTATATGTGTGTGTGTGTGTATGTATGCATAAACATATATGTCATGTAGAAAGAACTACATTGATAATTACACTGGTATACGTTTCCAATTTGTTTCATTTATATTCTTTTGTGTTGTATTTCATGATTTTGTATTATCCTGAATTTGATTAATCTGATGTAATCTCTATTGAAGAGGAAATAAAGTCAGTCAGTCAGTCAGTCATACATACATACATACATACATACATACATACATACATACATACATACATACATACATACATACATACATACATACATACATACATTCATACATACATACTTACATACATACATCCATCCATCCATGCATACACACACACACACATATATATATATATATATATATATATATATATATATATATACAGAGAGAGAGAGAGAAAGAGAGAGAGAAAGAGAGAGAGAGAGAACAACATAGAAGGTGAACTGACCTTTTTGCTAAAGCTTCAGGTTTCAAAACTAAAGCTTTCTATGTTACTGAAACATATGCTAATCCGAAGCCGCTAAGTAGATAAAAGTTTTTATAATTGTCTTTAGTGACATCTACTTAGTCGTATACATTCAGATGAGAGCGACTGGATGCAATTGACACACATATTTCCGTGCGTGATTGTTTGAGACAAAACATGCAAGAACGTAAAAATGTCAGATTGAGTGTGCAGAGGGTTCAGAACGATTGTTTAAACCTGTTACTAAAGTTACTTGAAAGACATGCAGATGCTTTGAAATATCTTCTCCCTACGTTAAACCAAACTGTCAATAACGACTGCCAAAATAACATATATATAGATAGATAGATAAACGACAGGAATCCCAACAACTATTACCATTAGAAGATTAACACTTAAAAATTAATTGATGAAAATGGTGAACGAAAAGGAGAAAACGAAAATTTAGTACAAATATATAAATGTGGTAAATAGGTTCTTCACAAAGTAAGAAATGTTCGTGTCCGAATGTTCTTTTTGATGTTGATCGATTAGAAAATCTGATTGGTGGAAAACGTGGTGGCAATAATTCACCAGAATTATTAATGACGCAGGTGGTATTTGTCAATGATTATTTCCGGATGGCATCATGTATTCTAACGTATACCGGTCTCCTATCAAAGAAATTATTGATGATTAAAATACAAAATAACAAATAAGATGATAATCAAAGTGAACAATTCAAAATTACATGATTGTAACACGATTATTTTATTAAGGAAACATTACAAACTTTCTGACCAGTGCAGACTTTTGCTGGATTCTCGATAACTAATTTTATAAATAAATCTCTACGTAAAATCTCAACGATTTGTTTTCATAAAGATTTTTGTGTAGTTGGCGTTATATCAAATAGTCAAAGGGATATGATATAACGTACCAACACGATGAGGATTTTTATACACAGCCAAGATATACTTGAATATG
This sequence comes from Unio pictorum, assembly GCA_030141615.1. Lineage (NCBI taxonomy): Eukaryota > Metazoa > Mollusca > Bivalvia > Unionida > Unionidae > Unio > Unio pictorum. The sequence goes on from JARLTB010000251.1 coordinate 9,018,157, forward strand.
CCGTCAGAAAAATATTTACACTGCACTCTGTCGGGATAGAACAATTAAAAAATTATTTTGTTTTGACAGAAGAACAGATGCATGAACTGCAGATAGAACATGGTATTGTGATTATGTGTGATAAAGAGATCATATTCTCAATTATGCCCATTTCTGCAATAAATTGAATATGCTTGAAAATTATTATCATATTACTGAGATTATCAAAACAATTTATTCAGATTGCTGTGTATATTGCCAATATTTTTCTCAGATTATCAAACAACTGAATCAAATTGATGGGACAAATATTTGCCAAATAACCAAAACACCATCCAAAACAATTAGATACTTACAATTGGATATATAATTACAGAATGCATTTTTCCACTGATTCACGTCTAGGTTTCAGAAAATTAAAACTAAAATCAGAATTATAGGATTGATTTTATAATCTGAAAGTGTTAATATAATTAACTATACTAGTTATAGACTGGTTTCAATTATTTGCTAGAGAAAATGGTACTCAAAATATACTAATAATGTAAGTCAGTCAGCTTTATAATTCGATTGGATATATATATATATATATATATATATATATATATATATATATATATATATATATATATATATATATATATATATATATATATATATATATATATATATTGACTTCCGGAAAGATGGCCGTCCTCGCGTAACTGCTCGAGATAGGCTCTTTCGAATTTGTGCTATATTTATGATATGTGTGTTTGTTCTCCATCATCGTCTTCATTATTGTGTTTCATCAAGCATTGGCTGTTTCATTCTTGTGTGTCTCCTTGTTTTGGTAAAGAGAACAATTAGAATTTTTCTCAGATGTTTTGTTCCAGTGTTAAGACGTCATTTGTTTTTGAATTTGTTTTTGAATAAACCGTCGTCACTCAACCTCTTACAATACGATGGACACTCATTAATTGGATTAAATGACCACACCATGGTTCTAGATACTACATTGTTCTCAAGACTAAACGAACTGGGAATATATTCATCATTTCTTAAATGTAAACGGTAACGAAAATATAAACGTTCTTTCAAAGCTGGCCGGCGTAGAACAGGAAGAAGAATTCCAGTTATCTCTCTTTCGCAAGTAACTGATAAACAACTTTAAAAATATGCCGTTAATTTTAATAACCTCTTTCAAATTCCTCTAAAATCGTCAACCGTTGTGTCAACTGTCCCAGTGTTACTACTACGTATTGCATTATTCAACGCTCAATCAGTAGGATCATTCGAAAAGCGCACAGAAATTGTTAATTTTTATCAACGACCAGATATTGACGTCTTCTGCCTAACTGAAACTTGTTTACATTCCCCAGGTGATGAATCTAAGTGTGCGGACTTAACACCCAGCGATTACTCTATCAATTCGTTCTCCGCAACTCTCGAGGAGGTGGAATTGCTGTAATTACAAATAATTCCATGATCAAATGATTCAAGTACAACACATCTTTCAATTTCTGCCACACATCGTTTGAACTAGTCCAAACAACGCTCGCACTAGAACAAAGGTCAGTCCATTTTTGCTGCCTCTACCGTCCTCCTCCTAGTAGAAAAAACAAGCTGACTGTATCCTAAGCTAACAACTTTCTTACATCCAGCGGAACAACTTGATAACAGCGTTCTTTGCTTGAAAAACATGACCCATCTGCTAAATGCAGAGTATCAATACAAAAAGTGTTCTCCATGGTATAGCAGTGTTAGGGACCAGCTTCGCACTGCTAAAAGACATCGCCGAAAAGCAGAGAGTTGATTTATACCAGACTCACTATTCATGAGCAAATATACGAAGACGCCAAAAAGAACGTCTCAAACATAGTCCATTTAGTCAAATCATCCCACTATAGTACTACGATCACGGACACTTCCAGCTGCAAAGAACTCTTCAATATAACTAACAAACTAATGTCAAGGAACAAATGTACACCACTTCCAACAACCTCTTCTCCACTAGACCTACCAGACCAATTTGCAAATTTCTTCGATGACAAAGTACAAACCATTAAGGATTCGATTAACAGCACAATTTCAACTGATTCGTCTCTATACAGTTATGATGCAGAATTTCAGCGACTACCGTTAGGAGCATTTGCACCTGTTTGTATTGATTTAGTACGGACAATTGTGATGAAAAGTGCACCAAGGTTTTGTGAACTTGATCCAATTCCGACATCACTGCTGCTTGAGCGCTTAGACCCAAAATTGCCTTCACTAACTGATGTTATTAATATCTCTCTCTCATCAGGAGAATTTCCATCCTTTTTCAAAACTGCCATCGTAAAGCCTCTGCTGAAGAAACCAACACTGGACCATAACGATTTAAAGAACTACCGCCCAGTTTCTAATCTCCCATTCATATAAAAAAATCTTAGAAAAGGTTGTTCTAAGTCAACTTGTATCTAATTTGAATTCAAACAGTCTTTTATCAATGCACAGTCTGCATATCTCCCTTGCCACAGTACGAAAACTACTCTTCTGAAAATATCTAGTAACATTCTCTCTGATTTGGATACTGGAAAGATTACATTCCTTACTATCCTGGATTTATCTGCAGCATTTGACACAATAGACCATGATATATTACTTCACCGTTTCCAGTATGTATTCGGCATTCAGAATATAGCCTTACAGTGGTTCAAGTCATGCTTAGTGAAATGAACACAAATTATATCTTCAAATGGAATACACTCCAGCCCTGTTGAGGTATGTTGTGGTGTTCCACAGGGATCTGTTCTTGGACCCTTTCTCTTAAATAATGTATACTCAGCCGCTCTCAAGTGTCATAGAGCATCACCCAGTGTCGCACCAATTCTATGGTGATGACACCCAAATATAAAAGTCTAGCCACCCAACTGAAGTTGATGATACCATCCATGGAGTAGAGAGGTTCATTTCTGATGTAAAATCATGGATCAAACAAACAAGCTGCAGATGAATGATGGTAAAACTGAGGCTATTCTGATCCCAACACAAAGCCTTTCTCATTCAAATCCTTTACCTCAGACAATACATATCAGCAACACCAACATTTAATTCTCAGTAAGTACGGAATCTAGGCGTTACTCTAGACAGTACTCTCACATTGCACCAACATGTCATGAACATATGCATGGCTGTATATCTTGAATTGCGACGCATCTTTTCCATTCGTAAATATGTTTAGGTTGATGCCACTAAAACACTCGTGTGTTCCTTAGTACTTTCAAGACTGGATTATTGTAACTCCCTTATGTGCATTTATCTCGTTATATAAATTCCCAATATTTGCAATTTACCTTCTTTAATATATCATTTTGAACAAGCTATGGTCACAATGACCCAAAGGGAATATGGCGTGAGGATATGACAATCTACAATAAGCTCTACGTCGATAGCGTTTGTATTACCAATGCGAAATGAAACACTGCATTGATACAACCACAGACGTTAAGATTGTTATCAATAGGCAGCTGTATGTCCTCAAAAGAAAGATTCCTCACTAATGTACATATAAAAACATGCATTGAAGAGCCATTAAAAAGAACTTTAAACATCAACAAGAAAAGAGGCAGTGTTACAAATGTATTATATGTGAGTTCAGTCTAAAAATGATAAAAGCCAAGGATGGCCTCTAACATTTTACACTGTAAGTGTATACCGTCTGTCAGTATTTTTTTGTTACTTACAAAGGAACGCATTTCAACGGCAACAAAATACTACATAATAATAGAGTGCCATAATGCGAATAATTTTTGATTATATAACGCGATTCTTGCTAGACATAATTATGTTCTCTAGTTAACCTTAACTGTACGGGGTTACTTGAATAAGAGGGATTCATGTAAGTATATTCACTAAGATTTGTATAGTATTTCACATATCCAAAACAGGTAAGGCGATATGCGCATAGCAGTAAGGACTACAAATACTAATAATGTGATCTTTTGGGTTTTTTATGTTACCACGGATCAAGTGTTCACCTTCTCGAAATGAGTACTAGAACTTTTGATTTAATGAGACAGTTTTGTAGACGTAAAGAGAGTTTTAAATTATTGTGTTACAAAATATATTCATTTGATTTCCGTCTCGAGTATTTACTTTCTTAACTGCATTCAGCATACATATACTTTGTGACTAAGCGGTGTTTCCCTTCTCCAAGATGAAACACTGTGTATGTATTGACTGCAGCTGACAGAGTTACATTCTGATGCATGAAATTACTTTCACATAAATAAAGTGCATGTAGTTATCTCGAAGTGTGTCAGTCAAGGACGGAATGCTGCCGAAATGCTTGCGAATGGTGTATCGTTACTTTTTTAAGCGTTCCGAAACTTTTGCGCATGGAATTTTCCACCTTACCCATACATTCGCATTATGAGTAACATATGTTAAATCACTTCTTTACTGCGTTCTCGCATTAATTTATTTAGCGCTACACCAGAGGTGCCAGTTCTTGTTGCACCTACCATAGAGTATCATATATATATATATATATTTCAACACTTAACAATTTCAGAAACTGCTCAGATGGCCTACTAGTTAGAGCAAGGCCTTGGATGGCAGATTTTCAGACCCAGGCCAATTCATACGACAGACTTATAACAAATGCATTAAACAATGACTTTCTAGGCGCTCAGCAATACCGAGTTTGTGTTAGGACTTGTGAGGCTGCTCTCAGGAAAATGTGCGTAGATTGGACATGAAGCAACAAGTCTGCGGCACGACGCACCCGTTCTAGACATCCATAGGAACTATCACATTGTAGACATCGTATTAAATATATAAATGTAACAAGATCAATGAAAACATTTTAAATTAACATTCTGTTTAAATAAATGTTTGAACTTCACTTTACCAATTCAAATTTAGGATGGATGAAACTATTTCAATTATGAACAATGTGTGTATATTTGTGTGTGCATATGTGTGAAAAATCATTTTGTACGACGTGAAATGGGAGCTGAGCTATTTTGTTTAATACACAACTTGTAATTCGTGACAAGCACACTGAGTGTTTAAGAGACAATTTATCATATCATCTGTATGATTTACTTACATATATTTTGATGTTGATAGAAGGTAGCATGTTCAATACATGATTTAAAATGACAATCGTGTGCATTGTATGGTCATTAGGTTCATATTGTAAGAAAGACGACTCACTCAAAACAAATGTTCCAAATATTGATGACATTGCACTCCATTTTGAAATATAAATTTTCAAAAATATTTTAAACAAGTATGAAACAATATTTATCTGCGTGATTTCGAGGACAATAGATTGAACAATTATCTGTTAATATATCGCGGATTTTATTTTACTTTATGTATCATTGCTTGTACCATGATCTTAGATGCATATTCTCGATATCAACACTCCACAATAATATGCATCTTTATTATATAACGTTTTGTTTTCTCGTCTTTTATTTTCTTCTTTTCATATGCCTCGCCGACTAGTTTTCATCCATATCAACCATCCATATTTCTAAAACTCTTCAATTTCTCTTCATCTTTTATTCATATTCTCTCTTTCTTTTAGCAATGATGGAGTTTGATATGTCTGTTTCCATATGGTTCTTAATACGATTCAGCATTATATCTCCTATGATAATTCAATCTTGGCTGATAGCTTTGTTTATGCTGTAACTGGCTACACTTTAGAGGGAAATCAAGATTTCTGTCAATTCCTGCGGTAACTCACGAATGGATTTCCTCCTAGGCTGCGCCGGTGTTTTAATAGGCATCATACTTACGATATTGCAGCAGAAACGAAACGAATTACTCTGTAGTGCAATGTAAGGTTGTTAAAGGACTCGCGTGATGGGTTATTAGGCAATCAGTAGCTTTGAGGAACGATGAAGGGGTATAGCAAATGAGGGTGATATTCGGACGATACGGGTTTCTGGAACATTATCATGGGTTTGGGTTTAGTGTTTGATGTGTGGCTTGTGGATTTGAATAAGGGTCTAGTGTTTGGGATGGACGTGTCTTATTGTTGAGATAAATTCATGCGCATAGTAATACCATTTCCTTATAAACATCGTTATGTTTGCGTAAACAAATATATAACAGTTATGTGAAAACTGTAAGAGCCCTGGTATAGTGGATAATATGATACAATACCAAAGAAACAATCTGCTCGTGACGATAAAGCTAGTCAATCCTGTTAAACGTGCTAAGTGATCCGAAATATAAATGTATATGATACGTTTCGTGACACCAAAGGAAAACTGTATATTGCTGACCGGCTAATGTACCAATAGACTAAATTCACGGTAATTCACTAATTCGCAAAATGTATTTTGGTAAAACGTGTGAATACCAATGAAAAGCTTTTTAAAAATCCTCTTAAATAAATAGAATATACGAGAAAGCTCAGCAAACAGGACCAAACATATGTGATGTATACGTAGCTTCAGAGTATCAGTAAGTTAAATAAATGAATGAGAAGCATAAATTCCAATCCGAAATACATGAACACTACTAATGTCAGTATATATATATTTATATATATATATATATATATATATATACCAATATTTTTAATTATTATGCATAATTCGAGGCAAGAAAGAAACACGTTCATGCATATTATGATACACATATTTCTCATAATATCGCTTGCTTTCCAAAAAGCCAATGGTAGTTATAAGGACTCCATCATTGCTGTCAAATTAATCCATGTTCGAGGCAAACACGCGCTGGATGGGGATGAGGTGAGGTATAAAATTGGATTTCTAGGGTGAATAAAGATGGGCAATTAAATATAAGAGGCGACTAAAACACTAACATCGGAAATAGTATATTAAAAGAACACTGGAAATCCATGTATGATGTACATAATGCATGTATGATGTATGTAATGCATTTTTCATGTACGGAATGTTTAATGTGTTCATCATTTGAATTTTTAGACATTTTATTTTCTTGAGTAGATCAGAGTTCCAAATTTACAATCTCTTAGTTAAACTGTTGTCAGATTCATGTTACAATTGGTCCCTCAGCTGATTGGGCGAAATTTATATAATCATTGTACATTTCCTGCCATTATGCCGTCCAAATAGTTCATGGACAGCACCATTTTGTGTTTAAAACAACGTTTACTCGTCTATCCGTTTGCATCTGCGTTTCAGTCTCAATTTGATCGTGACTTTGTCCGTATATAGGCACGTTAGTTTCTAATCACACCCATCCTTGTATTTGTCTATCAGTGTACAAGTCCATCAGTTCTTTCAGCCATTTATCTCATTAATATTTGAGTAGTGCTGTATTTATATGCCTGTCTAAGGACAGTAACTCCAAAACGTAACAAACAATTTAATACAAGATATCTCAAAGAGAGTTTTTACCCAAATACACACCAGACAAACTCACAATTATTCTCAATATAACTGCAGATATAATTAGTATTATTCCATAATGTCCAGTCATTGATACAGTTTAAAATGATAATTATAATGAAGATGCATTAAACTACTGAAGTTGGCCAGTTTGTCTTTGAAGGCAAACAGTAAATACTGCAATTATATTATTAAAGTAAATATAAATCTACTAAATAAATATAATAGTAGAAAAACTGAAAAGTGTTCCTTATGCCGAAAACGTTATTATGAGTAACGCAAATGTTCGCAAAGATGAATATTTTAAAAAAAATTTAGCAAGTAAAATACATGATTTGATACAAATTAACGGAAAAGATATTATTAATGCAAAACTCTTGGAATGTTATGTATACATTAGAGTACACAAACATAACTCGTCATTGATTTGAATGTTGATTTAATGCGTTCAGCTGTGAAGGTCCATACCATCATGTTGCATTCAAATAGATTACATTCACAATTATAGTTAGTTTGAGTATGTTTGTACGATTCCAAAATGTCAAAAACTAAATTTAGTACGAAGTAGATATATGATTATAACACGTAATACAACAAAGAGCTAAGTGATATTACTCGTTATTCATTTTGTTTATAACAGGCATATAACCAACACTTAAACCATACATATATGCATCCTTATATTTGGTTCGTAAACAATGATGTATACAAATATCGCAGCATAGCCTTATGTTGATACAATTGACAATACAACATATCACGTACCACCTAAATAGCGGGGCCCCAATATTCCGAGTGGTCTAAAGCGCTCTCCGTTACGGATTACTGCCGTATCACATCTGTCACATGCACTAATAATACTGGTCGCCATGTATGGCATATCGTGTACTGAAATATTTCGTTAAAACCTACAACAACAACCTTAATAACGTAATGGAAAAATATAATCTTTTTTCCGCGCTTTCTTCACACCATTTGAGAAATGTATTACAGCATGCTGCCACATCATATATAAAAGCTATTTTCATAAATAATAGTCACGTTAGGGTCTGGGTGAACGTTTGTATGCAGAAACGATCTTAGTTCATTCAACACTAGATATTGCTAACATAGACAAGGTAGGAGTTTATTTTTGAAAAGAAAAGTGCATATCAATGATATTTTAGGATGTCAAGTAATATTTGCTCCTATACGTACTGATGTGGCCATCATATGGTTCCTGTATGTAGATTTTCCTACCATACAAAGATTTACATTTGCCATGATGGGGAAACACTTCATAAAACTTCTTAGGTTTCGTAAACTATTGAATAGCAAATTACCAAAACTACCAAGTATTGCACGATACTTAAAAACTATCCCCATACTAAGACTAAAGCCAACCTTATTCATTAATAAGGCAATTGTTTGCATGATGAAGTATCTGATTCAATGCCTTATTATGTGTATGTACTTCTGTAAAGAGTAATCTCGGTTAGCTATAATTATAATACATGTACCTCTATACTGTTATATATTCTGAATACGGACAAAATCAGCTTTTTTGTGTACATTACGCCCCATATAATTGTGCCTTCACAAAAGTTACCAGGCTCTTGTATTCCACAATATAAATAATCAGATGTCCTCATTTTATTTTAAAGCATGAAAAGACAAACTATCGACACATCATTTGTTTTTTTTTAAATCACTGATGCAAAGTATGTGTTCTCCAGAATTGAATCCACGGCAAGGGTATACTGTTTATTGCAACTTGGATTAAATAGTACGTACAAATTAAACATGTCATGGGAACGATTTGTTAATATAGTAAACATTAACATATACATAAATCATATATTGCGACATTTTCATCAACGTCGTCGGGTTTAGAATTGATGTGCCGTTTAGCACATTTTTTCAAGCAGATATCCATTTGTAATACTGTATTTAGTTGAAGGTTTTATTTCTCTCTCTCTCGCTCTCTCTCTCTCTCTATCTCTTTCTCTTTCTCTCTCTCTCTCTCTCTCTCTCTCTCTCTTTCTCTCTCTCTCTCTCTCTCTCTCTCTCTCTCTCTCTCTCTCTCTCTCTCTCTATCTCTCTCTCTCTCTCTCTCTCTCTCTCTCTCTCTCTCTCTCTCTATATATATATATATATATATATATATATATATATATATATACTATCATGCTCCTGATTAATTTTGTTTTATTGCTTCTGATACGTTTTGACCCTGCAAAGTTTCACAAAATAAGGTCGCAAGTTTAATCTAAAAAAAATGACCTGAGGAGAGACTTGCCAACATTTTATAGAACAAAGTATTTAAGACAATCCGTGACAATTTATAATATACGCATTTCTGCTCTGCTGATTATTCATGGCTGGCAAATCCTGTGGATATATGTAGCTAACCTTGTGTGAGGTAGATTGTATCTAATGAGTAGCATATGTCATGTTGTAACAGGTTATACATCATTCATGTAGTGCTTCCAACAGAACCATCTGTAGGGAAAAGTGAATCATTTTATAAAACTAAAATTGGTCATACGCATTTAACCACTTCGCACATGATAAAATGCGAATACCCACTAGAGTACATTTTTCAAATGAACCTTGCACTGTTAAGGACTAGATTATTTAGTCCTCCAACATATCGGTACCACAATTTGCATGCCATGAAATAACTTTGATACAAGAAACTTTTATTGTATTTAACAGTTTCTGAAGGAAATTAACTTTGTATCTAAGATATACGTTTCATGCAATCACCTTGATCATTTATAAGAAACGTTGATAACTCTCTTCATAATTAATACCATGTCATCTAAGTCGTCTTTAACTTACATCATTTACATCATATGTTTATCAGGAAGCTTTACTATCCTTAAAATCTTATCGTTTTGTTGTAGGTGTTTTGTTTTTCTATTGCTGGTCGATAAGAAACTATATCCCTTTAGAAGTGCTGATGTGCCCTAATATACATTAAATCAAGAAATCAATAATTTCCTTTATTTCACTTACAAAATGGTTTCAAAATAAAAAGCTTAAATGACCAGATTTTCTTCTTATCTAACAATCAATAATTTGTTTAGACCCATTAGGAGGCCAGTGCTTACTCAGTCATGTATTTACATTTGATTGCGAATATAGTTAAGTGATAGCTCGCACAACAATTATTGCTGAGTACAAATATCGTTTGAAATAGAATTGAATTGCGCTTCAGCATATTTTAAAACATTAATAGCATGGCTGGGTTAATAATTTGGACCCGTACTATGGGCTGCAGCATAAAATATAAATATTTTTAAATAAGCTAGATGTAAACAAACAGTCTATTAATTCAATTCTGCAAACTAACTCTATTTGATAAAATTGATAAAGGGGACAAGTTATATTGAAAATAACTTTACTGTTTAACTACATAAAGAATATATACATATATGCAAAGGATGCCGTTTAAAACGAAATACTGCAAACACACATGATACAGGCTCTCTCGTCTGTTGTCCCATTTAGTTCAACATTGAAGAACAAAATAAATGGATATAAAAGTTATCCATATACGCGGTGTATGACATTCAGCACAGTTGAGACGACGTTTAACTGCACGTTGGCGCTAAGAGTTGTCACTCTTTCGTACAACCTGAAATAAGTGCTAACGCATTGATCACTAATACAATCAACCTTGCATCCAAAATGTTTAGTGAAACTAAATAATACCGTTTCTACACTTTTGAATCTACACAAATACAGATTATTTCGGTAATATCTTCGAGATGTAAAATACTTATATAAAAACGTAATGCAGTTTGTGTGCTAGAAATGCCTTTCCGAAAATGGGATATTCTGTATTCTAGGATCTGCTATGTAATGTACGACTAGATCAATCACATGCTTTAAACAAGATTCGAAAGAAAATATAACTTGATGGTTTCGGAACTTAACAGTTAATCAATGTTTAGAAAATACTTGATGTGGTCTGAATTTCAACAAACGCAGTTCTCGGCATACATTATGAATGTTGTACCTAATTAAATATTTACTGACAATTATAAAGTTGAGAATCTTACTCGTAATTCACATTAATATTAACGGGAACTATATATGAGCATCTTAACATTCTGATATTTTAGTATGATCAGTACGATTGATATGAGAGACTACAATTAAAAACATTAAATTAAACTAGTAATGCAGAGTCACGTACAGTCATTACGGTTCTTCTGTACATAGCATGATATTTAAAAAATATAATAATAATAATAATAATAATAATAATAATAATAATGAGGACTTTGCATAGCGCCTAATCTTTCTAAGCGCTTTACACCATCAATAATGATATGACTACACTACAGAACAACAAATGACAAAACAATGAAATTGCAAAACTTAAAAACATGAAGGAAACATATAAGATACAAAACATGATTAGGTCGCTAAATTTGTCCCTGCAGTTGAAACAGGTGAGTTATAAGAGCAATTGTGTGTAAACTAACATTGTCCATATGACTTTGTTTTCGCCGTGGGAACACTGAGTATACGATTATCAGAAGAAGAGCGTAAGTATCTAGCTGGCGTATACATATGGATAGGCATGTTGGACTGGAGTCTGTCATTGAAACATACCGAAGAGAAAAAATGTTGTGTTTGATTCTGTATCGAATCAATAGCAAGTTTAGGGTACAGAGCAGTAGTGACGTGTGCTCTGATCGATGTACTCTACAGATAATCCATGCAGCTGTGTTTTGAACTTTTTGAAGTTTCTGTAGTAAATATTGCGACGAACCAGACTGAATTGAGTTACAGTAATCCAGTGTTGAAAGTACTATTGAACACACAAGATTTTTAGTGGCATCAACTGAAAGATGTTTACGAATGGAACTGATACGTCCCAATTCAAGACATGCAACGTCGTATATGTTCATGACATTTTGGTGCAATGTGGGAGTACTGTCTAGAGTAACGCCTAGGTTTTGTACTGATTGTGAGAATTTAATGTTGGTGTTGCTGATATTTATTGTCTGAGGTAAGGATGTGAAAGAGAAAGTCTTTGTGTTGTTATCAGAATAGCCTCAGTTTTATTATCATTCATCTGCAGCTTGTTCCATGTCATCCATAATTACACATCGGAAACGCACCTCTCTACCCCATGGATGGTAGCATCAACTTCAGTTGGGTGGCTAGACTTGTATATTTGGGTGTCATCAGCATACAATTGGTGCGGCACTGACTGATGATATATGACACTTGAGAGCGGCTGAGTGTACAGAATGAAGAGATCCGGTCCAATAACAGTTCCATGTGGAACATCACAACATACGTCAACTGGGATGCAGTGTATTCAGTTTGCAGATATAATTTGTGTCCTGTTGACTACGTAGGACTTCAACCACTGTAAGGCTATATTCTGAACGCGAAATACATTCTGGAGACGGTGAAGTAATATATCATGATCTATTATGTCAAATGATGCAAATAAATCAAGGAGAGTGAGAGCTGTAATCTTTATACTATCCAAAGCAGAGAGAATGTCACTATATACATTCAGAAGAGTAATTTCTGTACTGTGGCAAGGGCGATATGCAGACTGTACATTGCTGAAAGTTGAGTTAGAACAACTTTTTTTAAGATTTTTTTATATGAATTGGAGATTATAAACTGGGCGGTAGTTCTTTAAATCGTTATGGTCAAGCGGTGGTTTCATAAGCAATGGCTATACGATGGCAGTTTGGAAAATGATGGAAATTTCCCCGATGAGAGCGGTATAATAATAACATCAGTTAGTGAAGGCAATATTGGGTCTAAGCACTCAAACAGCAGTGATGTCGGAATTGGATCAAGTTCGCAAGTCTTTGGTGCACTTTTTATTACGATTGTCCGTACTAAATCAATATAAACAGGTTCAAATGCTCCTAAGTGTTGTTGCTGGAATTCTGCATCATAACTGTATGGTGACGAATCAGTTGAAATTGTGCTGTGAAGCGAATCTCTAATGGTTCGTACTTTGTCATCGAAAGAAATTTTCAAGTTGGATTGGAAGGTCTAGTGGCGAGTAGGTTGATGGAAGTGGTGTACATTGTTACTTGGCATTAGTTTGTTAGTTATCTCAAAGAGCTCTTTGCAGCTGACCTTAGTACTGTAGTAGGATGATTTGGCTAAATGGACTATGTTTGTGACGTTTGTCTTAGCGGCTCTGTAGATTTGTTTATGAATAGTGAGTCTGGTGGAAAGCCAAAACCTCTCCTCTTTTCGGTGATGTCTTTCGGCAGTGCTTATCTGGTCCCTAACAATACTATACCATGGAGAACACTTTTTGTTTATTGAGACTCTGCATTTGGTGGCTGGGTCATGTGTTTCAAGCAATGAACGCAGGCAGTTATCAAGTTGTTCCGCTGTTGGATGTAAGAAAGTTATTAGGTTTTCTTGGATGTCATGCATGAATTTCTTTCTGTTTACCATACTACGGTTTCTATTATAAAGAAAGGTGGAGGTTTAGGAACTGATACGTCGAAATGGCATACAATAAAGAGGTGATCCGATGCAAGTTCGTGGGATACAAGGGTGGATTGCAGAATAGTATAATCAGTTCTATAAAGAAACCAGTCTAAAATGTGACCAAGTTTATGGGTAGGTTGTTTAACTGACTGTTTAAGATTGCAACCATGAATGGAATCTAGGAGTTTTGAGGTGTATGGTTTTCCAGGACAGTCGAAGTGAAAGTTGAAGTCTCCAAGAATAATTAGATTGCCGCCTATCGAATTTCCATGCTATAGAAGATTTGGAAACTGCTCCAGAAAGAGAGATTCGGTCAGCTTGTTTTTGCTACTGGGAGGAGGACGGTAGAGACAGAACAAATGGACGGACGTTTGTTCCAATGTGAGCGTTATTTGTACTAGTCCAAACGATGTGTGGCAGAAATTCAAGGTTGTCTTGTACTTAAGAAATTTGATCATGTAATTCTTTGTTATTACAGCAACTCCACATCCGCGAGAGTTGCGTGGGAACGACTTGATGGAGTAATCGCTGAGTGTCAATTTCGGACACAAAGGTTCATCATATCCCGATTTTAAACACGTTTATGTCTGGAAGAAGACGTCAAAATTCTGGTCGTTGATAAAATTAACAATTTATGTGCGCATTTCTGGTAATCCTACCGATTGAACGTTGAGTAATGCAATACGTAATGTTATCCCTGGGACAGTTGACACAACGGTTGACGATTTCAGAGAAATTTGAACCAGGTTATTAAAATTAAGGGCATACTTTTTAAATTGTTTATCAGTTACGAGCGAAAGGGAGATAACTGGAATTCTTCTTCCTGTTCTACGCCGGCCAGCTTTAAAAAAAAACCTTTCTTTATTCGCTTTCGTTTCAGTTAAGAAATGATGAATCTATTCCTAGTTCGTTCAGACTTGAGCACAATGTGGTATCTAGAACCAAGGTGTGGTCATTTAATCCAATTAATGAGGGTCCGTCGTATTGTTGGAGGTCATGTGACGGCGGTTTATTCAAAAACAAATGACGTCTTAACACCATGAAGACCAGCCCTAACACTAACTGTTTAAAGCGAAGCAATTAGCGAGGCAGCTGCTACTAACATTTGTTTAAATCTGTGGTATGCCTCAGCCTGAGTTTGACCACAGGACAGCCTCCATCCCGGGCGGTTGCTCTAACCACTCTGACATCCATGAGGTATAGTTTATTAAATCTTAATTCCACTTGTTTAAAATCTTTAACAATAAGTACTGTGTCATCATTCCTTATGAAGGTCAGGAATTGTTCAAAACGCTTAATATGGGGAGCACTATTGAAATGAAGATCACATTATAGAAGCAACAACGAAAACATCGTGATTACAGCATTGCGACTTCTCTTTTAAGATATGATTCCATAAACAATTAGTAGGTCTGCTTCAGTACCTATAAGTGTTATCTCAGTTTATTTTGAAAATTTTTGTATGTTCTAGCATTCTTTAGAATATGAGCATTATTGTGTTGCTGATATAATAAGAAAGCAAGGAAAGAAGAGAAAAAGTAATAATTTACATACTGTAATTAGAGACTGAAATTTGATGCAGATACATTACTAACGCTACTATACATTAGTTCTGCTTCTTACGAAACATATTGTAATCAAGGTCGTTCGGCCGTGATTTTATTTTTGTATTATGCAATATTGGTACATTTACATAGCTCACCTAATTACGATAAATGCTTTTACATACCACACTGTTGTATGATAGCATTTATGATCACAAGGGGACACTATTGTTCAATTTAAATTTTCTCTGTGAGTTCGGTCTCCAAATCGATTCATGCATCTATACAGAAGCAAAGTGAGATAAGAGGTGTATATATTCTTGGAATCTCATTGTATTATCTCCCATTCTAGGATAAAATGTGGCCATAACTTCAAAACGAAATGATTATATTCAAAATGACTAGATTCAACTTTACTTAAGTGAAAATTTCAACCCATGCCAATGGCACGTTAATATTTACCTTTTTAAGCTGCAAATATGATAGGCTTTCTCTAATCCACCAATTGATAAATAAATACTTGGAGTAGTGTGTAGTGAACCAACCTGTGTATTAAAACAAATTACTTCACATTTCGACAGCTTGGTTGTCACATAATAATAATAATAATAATAATAATAATAATAATAATAATAATAATAATAATAATAATAATAACAATAATAATAATAATATTGATAATAATAATAGAAATGACAAATTTGTATAGCGACCAATCTTAGAAGCTATATGTATTTTAGAACATCTATAATGATTTGAATACAAACAAACAAAAAAAAACACAATAAACAAACCAAGCTCCATGCAATTCGAAGAAGAAAAAATGCTGACAATATTTATGGTAGGAAACATTTTTAGGTCCTTAGATTTATTTTTGCAGTAGACAAAGGTGACATTTAAGGGCATCCATGAATACAACAAAATGGCTGCAAGATTGTCAAATCTGATTAATGTATTAAATACTGTAATTTCTCGAACAATCAACATGAAAACTATAACGCGTTCACAAAAACTATTCATGTACAACATGATTTTATGAAACAACCAGTGTTAGGTAGTGCTACTGTCAGATACTTATATGAAGCGGGTGAATTTGAAGGGGACACGAACTAGCACTTGATCTGATCTGGAGTATCACATCACACCATATTTCTAATGTTATTATATCCACGGGTAGCCCCTCAATATACAGATTAGATTCACTGCTCCTCGGCGTGTACTGTTTAGTGTAAATCCGAAATTTCGTTATAAATTTAATGTTGGTGTTGCTGATATTTATTGTCTGAGATAATGGATGCGAATGAGAAGGTATTTGGTTTGTGATCCGAATGACTTCAGTTTATCATCATTCGTCTGCAGCTTGTTAGATGTCATTAATGGTTTCACATGCACCCCATTACTCCTTGGATGGTAGCACCAACATCAGTTGGTTGGTTGGATTTGTAAATGTGTGTCATTAACGCACACTTGATAAGACACTTCGTGACAATCTATGACACTTGAGAGCGGTTGAGTATATATATATATATATATATATATATATATATATATATATATATATAAAGAAAGCAGATCCAAGAACAGACACATGTGGAACACCACAACATATATCAACTGGAGTGTATTCAATTTGCAGATACATGGTGTGTCCTTTTGACTAAGTAGGACTTGAACCACTGTAATGTTGTGTTGTGAATGTTAAATATCAGGGTCTATTGTGTCAAATATTGCAGACTAATAAAGGAGGGTGACTGTCAAAAGCAGAAAGAATGTCATTTATTACTTTAAGAATAGTAAGTCAGTACTGTGGCAAGGGCGATATGCAGACTGTACATTGCTAAAAACACTGTTTGAAATAAAATAAGATATAAGTTGGGTTAGAACAACTACTTCTAAGATTTGTTATACAAACTGGAGATTAGATACGTGGCAGTTATTCTTAAAATTGGTATGGTCACGTGTAGGTTTCATCAGCAGATGCTTTACGACGGCATTTGTTTAAAATGATGGGAATTGCCCGGATGAGAGAGAGAGAAGAGAGAGAGAGAGAGAGAGAGAGAGAGAGAGAGAGATAGAGAGAGAGAGATATTAACAACATCAGTTAGTGAAGGTAATATTGGGACTAAGCACTCAAGAAGCAGTGATATTGGAATCGAACCAAGTTCAGATGATTTTTTGTTGCACTCTGCATCACGGTTGTCGATAATAAATCCATAGAGACATGTTCCAATGTTCCTAATTGTTGTCGTTGGAATTATATATACTAAGGGTATGATGACGACGAGTCAATTTAAATTATGTTGTAAAGCTTATACATAATGGGTTGTACTTTGTCACGGAAGAACTTTGCAAATAGGTCCGGAAGGTCTACTTGAGAGGAATGAGTTGGAGGTTGTGTATATTTGTTCCATGACAATAGGTTAGTAGTTTTCTCGAAGATCTCATTGCAACTGGAACTCTCCGTGATCTTAGTACCGTAGTGGAATAATTTGGATGAATGGATGGTTTGTTACTTTCTTCGTTGCGGTTTCATAGATTTCTTTATGAATAGTGAATCTTATCGAATGCCAATGCATCTCTTTTTTACGACAGTGTCCTGTAAGCAGTGCAAACCTGGTCCCTAATACTTCTATGGTATGGATAATACTTTTTAATTTGTACTCTGCACTTGCTGGCTCAGGTTTTGTTTTTCAAGCAGTGAACGCAGGCAGTTATCGAATTGTTCTGATGTAGGAAGTAAGAAAGTTGTTACGTTTTTTGGATGTCATACATTAGCTAGGTACTATGTATGATACAGAGGTTTATCTTAGTAGCAAATATTGGTTAGGAAGATTAGGTACTTATACGTCCAGATGGCGTATAACGCAGAAGCCATATGATGCAATTTTGTGGTATACAAGGGTGGATTGCAGAATAGAATCATAAAGTCTATGAAGAATCCATTCAAAATTGTGACCAAGTCAATGGGTGGGCTGGTTTACTGACTGTTTAATGTTGAAAACATGTATTATTGTCCAGGACAGTCAAAATGAAAGTTGAAATCTTGTCGAATAATTAGGTTGCCACGTATACAATTTGCATACTCCAGAAGATTCGGAAAAGGCTCAAAAAGAGAGATTTATTCAGCACGTTTTTTAAGGAGGAGGATGTGTTTTCTTTAAGACATTGTATTCATTGAAATCTTTGTGATGACCGCAATTCCGCCTACGCGAATCTGACACGGAAACGGCTTAATGAAGTAGTATGTTCGTGTTAAGTCCGCGCACTTTGGCTCATTGCCAGTGCTCATTTGTACTGAAATGATATGTGATAAGTACATGACATTACAACTCTCTTTTGCATTTCTCTCGCTAACTAAATTCGAATTATGTCTTAATAATTCGATCACTCTAGTTGTTTTACGGCAACCACCAGGTCAATTTAGATACAGGTTTTAAGTCAGGGAAACTGGATCGGATACATATGGGGCACGTAATAATTCTAATATCTGAATGTACTATAAGTGTCTTCGATATTTAGCATCTGCGGATTTCGTATAATTACAACATTTTTATTCTTTTATTCTCCTCGAACCCCAGGTGCACCAGCTTTATTAAGACCCGGGAATAATTATGTATATTTGATTCCAATATTAAATGTTTCCGTTGGAACTCTGACTGTTGTGTCAGGGAATCTATTTATCATACATAGCAAGTTTATAAAAACATTAGTGAGCATGGATGATCTTAGATGTGTATAATGCGGAGAGACGTCATCGATATGGCCAACAATTGTTACTAATATAGTGCCGTTAGACAAGTAAGTATTTGCTAGAATTAGAAATATGCTTGAAGTTGCATCTGTGCTTATACAATCGTATTCAGCATCATCAAAATTGAATCAGGGAATAATGATACTTATAATGATGTGCTCCACCTTGAGTACATATCCCAATTATTATTCTACCTATATCATTTCCGGTTTTATCATCATCGTTCGGTAACAAAACTTCGGTTTGATTTCAGTACGATATAGTGTTCCCTCTTGCAGCGTGGGCAGCAACTGAAGTAACAATGACACAGTTGCTGTGCAACTCATTTCGTGGAGAGATTCTGACAGGTATATTTCACCTAGAACAAACAATTTAATCATATTTGTTCATCATTGGAACTTTTAAACAGCCAGATTAATACAGAATCGTCTTTAGTTATTTGGTGAATAAAAACAAACATACTTTAGCCAAACTGGCTAAAATATTACAGTTCCAACTCGTGGAAATATTGTTACTACATTAGTACACGCGTGCGCATAATGATCAATATTTTCAAATGCAACTCCGTAGACTTATTCCTTGATTTCTCTGGCTGAAGTTTTAACTATTATTGGAAATTGTAATATCCTCCCTAACTGGTCAACATAATTTATAGTAGTTATGGTATCTTGGACCGATTTTGTACCAGGTAAAACAGACAATGGTGTATATACTGAAACGTGTTCTAACCGCGGCTTAAAACCTGTGTTATTGAGCTGTCACTGAACCGGATATAGAATAAATTAAAAATTTCAAGTTAAATAAATAATCGGGCGAAGGTATCTGGGCGTCTGTATTGCTACGAAAATACAATAGATCGCTATCTTTGCTGATATATTTCTATACCACTTCGTTGGAACTAAACATTTTTCCAATGAGTAAAATTAGTTTATAATGGAAAATCTGAGATTTTTTGCTGCGATAACCTTACGCGCTTTTGATCGTGACAAGCATCACATAACTTCTTCATTTATATTATCGTATATGCGCTCTATATTTATACCCCTAAGCTAAGTACAAAGTCAGGATTTCCCCCTTACTCATGGTTTTGACACTACACTTCATCGATGCTAAATACGATGGACCTAAAACATTATAAATTTGTTTTGAGCTTTACATTTAATCAAAAACCTTCTACAGGCATTCTTTGTTTGTGACATGTAATGTTTCGTGATAATATTCAATAAGAGAACAACTTGCCTTAATTATGTAATTGGTAGGTGGATTATAGCAAAATATTTGCAAGAATATTATTCTTATGTGTTAGTCAATCAGGAAGCGTAACAAAATCTCCTTGATTAAGCTACTGAGCTTCTAAATCGTTCGGAACTTTTGGAGAGTGATTCATAATTGAAATAGAAATTGGTCAAGTCATATATAAATATATATATATATATATATATATATATATATATATATATATATATATATATATATATATATATATTTCTCTGCATTTTAAAAATATTGTTAAATGAATTAAGTAGTAGAGTGGGTGAGGAGACCGAAACTATTTCAGAGAAAGTAATATATAACATTTTCGGTTTCATTCGATTTGCCTATTTGTCAATCGGGGGGTGAACAGACCATGTTTAAAGCCTCTACACAAATAGAGATCTCTTGGATTTGGCGACCACACCGAAACATAGAGGTATTTGCTTTCGAGCCGATATCTGGATCTAGGTTCATGCAAATTTATCGTTATAAGTCCATGCGGGTTTGATTTAGCAACACTAAAGAAATTTCTAAAATGAACTATATCCATATCTCCGCTGCACCACGTCTGGTGAATATTTAAAAGTGTGTGAGTGTTAACTCCATTAAAAACAGAAAGAATATTACAGTTGTCACTCATCATTTTTGGTATCTCTGAGCAAAATAAATCAATTCCGTATTTTTATGTCTACATCTAGAAAATATCCTATCATGGTTTGCTTGTTTATCCAACATCACATCATCATATACGACTAAATTATTCATACTTCCATCAATAGAATCAACACTCAGTGCTTCTTCAATATTAGTGATAAATTCAATTAGTTTTTCATCGTTTAATAATTTCGCGTACTCGTTAAACTCCTTGAGTACATCGCAACATCGCTGATAATCTACAGATCAGGCTACCAAATATAAGTGTGTTCCATTTTAACCAACTCATTATAAGATTAAGTAACAACTGCGTCTTGCCACTTCAAGATGGATCTATAATATTCATGCGAAGAGAATTTGGTAGCGCTTTATGACGCTTAACAAATTTTGTCGCAGAAAATGAATTACTTTTATGTCATTATACATAATTATGGATCTATATTGTGTTAAATGTAAAACGCGTACTAGCACAAACGACTTAACAACAATTAAAACAAGAAATAACAGATCAGCACTTGCCGGTAAGTGTGTACAATGTGGTACAAAAACATTATTTTTTTTTACTGCAGCAGATTGGTTATGAAGACAAGCAACATGGAAGAATTATGTACAACCGCGTAAACAAATTCACTTAGCACATATTGATGTCATCGTTCCAAATGAAGTACGGCTGATATATTTTTTTGCCGCATGATACTGACAATACACGGACATACAAGTAGGCGTTAACTGTAGTTGATGTTGCGAGTAGAGACAAGAAAGCTGAACGATTGTTGACCAAGGGGGCACCAAAGGTAGCTTCTGCATTTGAACGAATTTATCGACGAGAACCTTTACAGTGGCCAAATATATTACAGGTTGATCCTCGCAAAAAATTTAAGATGTAGTGTTTATAATTGATGAAGCATCATTTCGTCACCATCAGACGAGGACATACTGTAATACACAGCCATCAGGCCATTAATGAGCGGTTATTTGGATATTAATATGCCAGAGAATGTATCGAGGATACACGACCAAGTGAATGCGTTGCAAGATTACAAGGTGTTATAACTGCACTAATTAACATAAATACTCGAACAATCAATTTGAAACTTATTACCGCGATCCAAATAAAAAGCATATACCCGAACAAAATACACACAATGATTTTTCAAAACAGCAAATACTCGGTAATGTCACTGTAATATATTTACTTGAACCAGGTGAACTTAAAGGTGTTATAAAAGAGCTACTGGTCTTATTTGGAGTGTCACGTTGCATAAAATATCTAACATAACAAGATCCACTTGTAGACCCGCAATCTACAGATTATGTTCAACTGCTACTCACCATGCATTTACACGTAAACAGTAGCAAGTGATACCCGAGGATACACAATTACCGACACGATCACTTAACTAGCACCTCTGCGTCTGTTACACTCTAGACAGGTCAGCATAACAATTTCTCGTGAATCACCAAGATTCCGGTAAATTGGCGATAATTTTTTTTCCGAAACCTTGTCTTTGGATCAACACCATGGCATTATACAAATACAGCTTCCACATTGATTAGTATGTTCTTGTTTCAGCATCATTATAAATTTATAAATTTAAAATCAATTTCAAATTCTCTATTGCTTTTCTTGTCACATTGTTTATAACCAGCGAGTTTTTTTCTTCTGATTTTATTATCGCTGACAATATCGCTGTTTAAGGTTCCATTAGAATCTAAAACAACTCTACGAAGTTGATTTATTCTTCTAACTCGTGACACTTCGAGAGAAACTAAATGCTTACCACTCGATGCGATTATCTACGATCCAAACACATCTATCAGAGATGTTTATGCCTTGAGATGAGTGTATCGTCATTGCGTATCCTAGCATCCAGGGAGATTTGTCAGCGCCCAATGCATCTTCGACGACATTTTATCGTCCAAAACAATATCATTTAACACGAGAGTTTGTTTCTGTCTATCCAGGAATATCAACTTCAATATTCTGGCTTCGTGAATCAGCTGGTCTATAATACAATGGCACTGGAAGAGTTACGAATTTTTCTTTATGTAATTGACACAATCGCCTTTTATGTGTGTCACTGACTATCTTTCTTCTAGCTTTTATTATATTGTTTGGTCTCCATGCTTCCCACAAATCATTTAATGGGGTTTATGAAATTCAATTCACACTGGATTTGACCCGGATGTAATTTGATCAATTTCTGGAACTCACTTAATTCTGGATCAAGTGCTCTTTAATCAGTACTAAGTATGAGGAGAAAAACTGACAATTGATGATGGTTGTTTATGATAGCCAAATATTTTTACATCTGTATTTTTCAGGAACAACCAATCAAGAAACATGTTTAATAAATATAAAGACACTGTGCATATCTCATCACAAATAATGATTTTGGGAATATATTTCTCACCGATTCGATCAGGCGTCAATGCGTCGCTCTTATGCGAAATAAAGTGTGACAACTGCAATAATTAAATCCTCGTTATTTCATCTCTCTGGCAAGAATATGTATGGGTGTTAGCAGAATCATGCCTGACTTCCCTCGAAAAAAATCGATAACACGTGTCGACTTCCCTGACCCGCAACAACCGATTAAGTTAACGGTTATATATATATATATATATATATATATATATATATATATATATATATATATATATATGTATGATATAATAACGAATGGGCATTTAATAGTTCTGTTTTTGATTACTTTTTCTCTTCATGTAATATATCTTAAATCATAATTTAGAATAAATTTGCAATATTAATATTTCTAGTTGTATTCTCCATGACCCGCAGCACGCATCCAAATTTGTAAAACGAGTCCCTGATTCTTTATATTCGATATCTATATAAACTGATTATGTGGCGACTCTTACTACGGTGTTAGGAAATCGATTTATCATCGATAGCAAATTGATAAAAACATAAGTAAGCATAGACGACCTAAGAAAGGGCACATAGTGCGGAGAGTCGCCATCGATAGAGATAACAAATGTACCAAAATTCGTTCCATCCGACAGGTAAGCATTTATTTTTCGCTGTTGCATCCGCGATTATAAAATGGTATTCAGCATCATATCGAATTATTTGTGAACAAAGTCGATCATATACTCCGCTCTGGGAGAATTTACCGATTATTCTTCTACCGAGATCATTTGCATTTTTATTATTGACTTCAAAGTTCTTAACATTGTCTTCGTCGAGATGAGGAAATTTTCCATGCAATCGTCAATAAAACTATTAAGACTATCGGGTTGTGGTAACCAAATCTCAGTCTACGTTCGATCTGGTATAACAAAATTACCGACAATCAACGATATCACTATTTTACAATCTATCATATACCGTAATAACACTATTGGTAAACATATTTTTTAATATATGTATACCAAACCACACATAACAGCACAAATGAAGTCCTTTAGCGAATTCGAATGACTCAACCCCGGCTAGATCAAACTCAAGTAGTGGTCCATTAATTGCAACAAGTGTTATCTGGTGAGTGCAATGTCCAAAGCGTTTAAAATATCTAGCACTTTCTCCATATCCGAGGAAACGTCCTGGATAAGACGCAACCATATTAACCGTAAAAAAAAAACGGTTTCGGAATCATGTGTGTTATTCCATAATCCACCATGACAGTGGTCTACACAACTAGCTTGAACATCTGAGACACGTTCAAATCGTGTTGGTTTCCAGACTTCTCTCTGCATCTGACGGGACTGACAAAATGAGCTGCAACTGACGGGACTGCAAAACAGTTTGTTGGCAATTGCTCGTTATTATCCTTTGAATAATTTTCAGCTAGTTTTTTTCATAGCGATGTGAAGAGATCCCGTTCGGTATATTTCACTGTTAGTTGGTTTTTCATTTATTGGATAAATCCCATAAACAACCGCAGTCACAGGATACACTTGCTCGTAATACGGTTTGTCAATTCCTGTCTATATTCTTGGTTTGGACTCCTGACTCACAAGGATAGAATCGTTTTTATCACGAGTAATCTAGTATCCTGTTTTTGATAGTATCATAAATTTCACTAGGTAAATATACTTTCAATGTTCAAGATGCGCTATTATACTCAATGCTTGTTTGTTTTCATGGTAGCATCAACAATACCAGCAATTCGAAATGTTGACCATCAGTAAGATTCACCATCGCTCTTAAATTCATTAAATGCTTCTTGAATTTTACCGATTATGATTCTATCAATTTTTAGACTCTTATTTTGTCGATCTACAGAAATTGTTTCAAAATTGAATTTAACATTTTTCCAGGGTTCGATTTTGGATAATCTCTTGAACTCTTTCATATTATAATTAAAAGAAGTATTTAGATAAAAGTATTTTATTTCATGAATCAGTGTCAGTGGCTCACGATATGATCCGTAACCGTTCTAACGAATCATGCAAAAACAAATTTTGTGGATATCGTTCAAGGAGTGTGCGACGAGGAAGCTTAGGTCCGATACCCTATATATGATGCGGCGATGGAGTACGAAGAAAATAGTTCTGTCTCAGTTGTGGTGCTAAACGACACAGACAGCTTAAGCGTTATTATGATAAAAGAAATAATGATGGTGACAGCATCTCTGATAAAGTCATAAGAACTTCAAGACTACATTACTAGATTCTCAACAAATAGTAATTAAAACAAATAATCAATTAGACAAATAAATACTTATGTATATCAAAAAGCTTCAACCACATCAAACAATCAGCAACTATGAAGTTTAGTCAGAAACCGCATGTTGAAAAGGCCAGTCGGGTCTGTTGATAATCATGAGTATCTTAGATTTACTGTTAGAAGGAAATGTCGTTATTTGTCTAGATTCGTGTTCGAATATTTCAACGGATTGATCAAAGATGGAATTGTGAATGGTCACATTGATTTAGATTTCGGAAATAAAAGCTTGGAGGACCTTCAAGCTGTCACTCAGAGTGAGAATAAGAAACGTTATCTCACAGGAATGTATCACAAAATTGCGAAACGTGTAAAATATATAAAGGTTGAGACTGGTAAAGAATTAATATTTCAATGTTTGAATGAAGCTAGCATGCATTTTAATATTTGTATGCCCTCGGTTTGACGTGTTGCAGTGAAAATATAAAAATCAACTTTTTCCAAGAAATTGTTGCATAACGTTCGGTTTTTATATTATATAGAATGTAAATCATTGCCAGAAGTGGTTAATTTTAGCGCGGTGATAGAGTTACTGTCCTTGATATTTGGTTTTTCCCGTATATTTATTAATAGGCATTCTTAAACTTTGACTAATTTACATTTAATATATAATATAATATATAATCAATATATTATGTTGTTGTAAGTATGTGCATGTAATGTGCAAATATTGTATAACAGGGATCAGATAAAATGTTTTCACTTACTTGTGTTCACTCCTGGAATGAAGACAGTTGTAAATTTGCACTACTTTTAATAGTTACGAGAACAGAATTTTCCAGATAAAAATCCCCATGATTCTATGATTGATAAAATTTGCCATGATTCATTTATTAATTCATAAAATAGCTCATGATTCATTGATTGACAAAAGTATCCATGATACATTCATTGATTGATAAAATCCCTCATTATTCATTGATTGATTGTTAAAATTCCTCATGTGATCCATTGATTGATTAATAAAATCCCAAGTGATTCATTGATTGATAAAATTCCCTATGATTGATTGATTGATAAAACTAACGAATGATTGATTGATTAACAAAACTCAAATGAAAAAATATGTTATCGTAACTACAAATGGCAGTGTAAATTTACAAATGTGTGTATTCCAGGATTGGACATACGTAAGTGAAATTATCTATTATGACTGTACCGTCTTTGTTCATGATAAGTCAGACATTCTAAATATAAATACCTTCCTGTTAAACGTACAATAGGAGTAACCTCTACTACCACCTGGCTACTGTTTATTTTGTTGTAAATGTTTTTTTAATGAGTATTTATTATATAATGAATTTAAAAAAAATATCAGTGATATGATTTCTGCTATCACATATTTGAAATCTCAAGAAGCACACTTATCAAATAAATTAGATTGTGATAAAATCCTTTATGACTTTCAATACATAGAAGACTTAAAAACGATAACAGACGTGTGTTACCGCATCAACACTAATTTATTAGGAAAATACAAGCCGTTAACGCAACATTAGCGAATAACAGCTACATAGATAAGTTCGTACCTTTGTTTACCACAGTATAAAATAACAAGAACTGATCTATCAAAACAATATGAAATTAAAAGGACGATTAACTTCCGTGTCAGACAATTGAAACAATTTATTAAAAATGAAAGTATTAGCACACTTCTGGGAAACGCAGACGGTTTCTAAGTAAAAGTAGGTCAGTACTAATGCTTTTGAATCGCCGAGGATATTTACCAGTAAAACCCATACACGATAATTATATTGTTATATATCAACACAGACTAATTTACTAGTAAACTGTCCGATTTCGTAACGTTCATGGTATTTACCCTACAAAGATTTCACCAAATGCGACTGACACATGCATTTGATTTACACGAGATCTTAAAACGAAAATCTTACGATGGAAGGAAATCTTAAGATCGAAATATTACTATTTCAAATAGAGACTTATTTGTAATAACTTTCACCACAAGCCAATTAAGTTATAAGTTTGGTCAGTAAATTTAAAGTTTATCCTCACATATAATCTGGATTTATAAGTTCTTGAATTATAAACAATCCTGGTGGAACCAGTGGTGCAAATTAATAAAATAAATGTGTCCTTGATGGGTCTTATTTGATTTGTCGAGATTTATTTGGTAATTTCCATCAATAACATCACATACTAGATTTACTGCGATCATGAGAATACATTAATATTTTCAGGCGCTATATGTCTACCCATTCCGTCGGGGTCATTATATTGTTTGAGGATAGTTGGCACTGATGATAGTGTTGTTTGCCATGTATCGAGTATTTTAGGAAACTTTTCAGCGATGATATCATCAACTGATTTTTTATGTTCGTTGGGGTGGGGGAAATTTAGAATTGAAATATCGGTTACGCGTATATTTAATCTCTCTGCAAATTCTACTCTAGTAGAACCAACTTCAGCATATAATACTCCTTGAATAAGTTGTAAGTTAAGTATTTCCATATCATATGCGATTTTATTTAGTATTTCCGTACATTTGATTTCTGATTTTTTCTGGTTTAATTTATTTAAATGCTCCTAATATATATCATAGTAAAATTTGAACGATTTTAGGAAATCCTCCTTCCTTAATATGAACAAAATAATCCCAATCGTCTTTAAATTCCTAAAATTTCAACCAAAATATTTAATAAGATTTGGAAATAATACTTGCGTATATATAGTATGGTATCCAATACTATGAGTATCATGATACACATTGTTGTCTATGACATATTCAGTCTTCATTGGTTCAGGTATTTGTGAAGGTACCTGAGGAGGTATTTCAGGCAATCCTAGCACTATTCTGTCCGAACTCTGGTAGATATCTAATATAAACAGGCGAGTTTGTATCAATCACGACTGATAATGTTGGTTCGTGAAGTGTTATACGAATTTTTATATTCTTTTCCTTTAATGGATTTTATTCTACGCTGGAATTTCATTGATCTATTTGATTTGATAAATGCCAGATAGTATAGAAACAATAATCCAATCTTGAGTTCCATCTGGGTTTTTTTTACTCGCAAGTACCGGGGAATTATGTATGTATGTATGTATGTATGTATGTATGTATGTATGTATGTATGTATGTATGTATGTATGTATGTATGTATGTATGTATGTATGTATGTATGTATGTATGTATGTATGTATGTATGTATGTAGGTATGTATGTATGTAGGTAGGTAGGTAGGTAGGTAGGTAGGTAGGTAGGTAGGTAGGTAGGTATGCATGCATGCATGCATGCATGCATGCATGCATGCATGCATGCATGCATGTATGTATGTATGTATGTATGTATGTATGTATGTATGTATGTATGTATGTATGTATGTATGTATGTATGTATGTATGTACATTAATGGATGGATGGATGAATGGATGGAAGAACGATATTAGAAAGTCAATGTACCTCGTGTGTTAATTGTCTAACATATATAAACAAATCCAAATATCTATATCCTTATTGAAAGCAGCTGTGTTTCTCACGTAAACCAGTAATCTTGTTCTCATTGTGTGTTTCCAACGAATTGGACAAATCATGTAGATAATCATTTCGAATCTAAGGTCAGTTGAAGGCCTTTAAAGATCAGAGAGATGATCGCCAGGTTAGAATAATTGAATATAAATAATAAGACGCAAACAATGTTTAACAGAGATACGAAAACTTGAGTCAAAATGTTGTCTTTCTTTTCGTCACATCATCATTCATTATCTCCTTCCGAAATGTTGAAAAACATGTCAAATAAAGGAAGATATTGCGCTTTCTTAACATCGTGACAACTAAGACAAAAAGACCGTGTATTCCGAGCTAGTTTTGTTAAACAAAATAAAAGAAAACATTTTAAAATAAAGTGCAAATTGGCGAAAACCGTGGAATTTGACATTGTTGCACGATTTGAAACCATGCTACTATGAATGATTTATAGACCGTAAAACAACACCTTTTATGCAAACCTTAATCACAATTTACTAAAGCTTTTATTGATTAAAGTTGTGTTAGTAAAATGCAAACTGTGGTCAAAGGTTAATACAACGTGTTACAATTAATAATCTGTTCATGATTTACATGCTTTCAGATAATTGATCTTGAGCTTAACCTGATCAAAGTATAAAAATGGATTTTATTTATTGTTTGACATTAAAATTCCTTCACCTTGTCTAACTTAAACCATTGCCACCAATGGCCTTGAAATTTTAAAACAAATTAACTGATGAATAACTTAGGATTCACAATAATCACTTGAGACGAAAACGATTAATAAACTTACATTGTATTCCGTTTACGTCGCCTCAAGTACGAGATGTTTTCTGTTGTTTTGCTCAAATATCTTTCGTGTAGTGTATGCATTGCATTGATATTTCCAAAGATATCAAACTATTATATTGCTTTTCCTTTAGCTGTACTGAAGGAAAATATATTTCCTTAAATTGGCATCAGCTATAATACTTAGATTCAAAGGTTTGTACTCATTACTAATGTTTTGATGCAACGCGCTCTTGCAGATTGTTTCAAAACCGAAGCAATACGCATTTGTTGTACTGCAATAAAAAGTCATTTTTTTGTTTCTACCTGAGTCCTATTGCACTTATTCATATGATGAGTGAATGGGCACTTATGATTCTTCTAATTTTGCTTGTGTACGTATCCCACTATTAGTTAAGTCAAAATAATGTTGCATGTTAGAAAGTTTAGAACACATCTCTGATTTCAAATTCATTTACCTTAAAGATTAATTTGCTTCTGAGCTTGGTAAACGTTAATTTTTTACAACACATATTTAACAACCAAAATATAAAGAAATTGATTAATTATTGCTTGCTGTCATTCTATTCTTTGGGAACATTGTTTCATTTCGTTTTGATATGACAAGCGCTGATGACCATTATTAAACACAAGCATCTAAGCGTCAGTAGATCAATCGGATGTGAGTCCTTAATATAATAATAAAATATTATAATTTGAGAAAGTAATGAACTATATTATGTTGGTTTCTTTATATGTATATAAATCATATTTATGCGTGTGTGCTGCACATACCATGAATATAAACATTACATGGAATTGTACAACCAATGTCATCATCATAAATACAGTGCATGGAAATAGCACATATTGTCAATATGAGGATACATGTAGTGTAATCGGATGGAAGCCTTCGTCCCTAGAAAGTAAATTGACAGCGATACCTGGAAAATTGTTCAAAATTGTTTTAGTGTGGCTTTGGTAACTTGAACATGATATTCAATTAAATAAGAGACGACAACCCCCGTTTTAAACCGTTATTTTATAAGAAGGTGTTGATTATCAATATCTCAATATAAACCTGACACAAGTGCGCATTCAAATCATCAATTCTTCGAATTCGATTACTTTTTCACTGGCCTTGGTGTATCCTACAGGATATTGATATGTAAATGGATTCGTAAATTGACTGAATTGAAAATAGATATGAATCTTGACTTGGGCACATTATTCAGCTGTCCTTTTTGATGTTGTACTGATGTATTTTTTCAACATTTCAATAACGTTTTCGATGCTTTTATGAATTTTATCTTTGATAACTCTGGTGTATTTGTGGTTCGTGAATTTTCAGGCCATGAATTATGGAGGCTTTTATCGTCCTCAACGGAAGAAAGCACAAAATAATATCAAGACATCGATGGGAATCCTATCGCATGCAGTGTGATACAAATACCGTTGAATAACTTCACAATATGCTACACAGCGAACAAATAATGCTCTTCCAGCAAGTTGTATATCAGATAGAGGTTGATTAAAAATGTAGAGTTTTTTGCATGATACTGAATATAGCTTGAAATAACGGGTCGAGTACTATTTTGATGAATCCTGCGTTTGAAAATATTATATTAGCCATTACTCCTTACCCAAATGTCAATGTTTAAACATGAGAAGACATATTTTGCTACGATGTTATAAATAATTATATGTTATTAGTCTGAGACTTGACGGTTGATTTCTTTGATGTATTGAAGTACTGCATTTCCTGAATCCAGTTCCTGAATCCAGTTATTAACGTGGGATCACCGTATGTGCATGGCTCAATAGTTACATTTTAGATGTGGAATTACAAAAGTGTCAAACTGCCACAGACATCTATCACTTTGTAAAACTGCATTTAACGCAATTAAGTAAAGTATACTGCTTTGTCCAGTATCCTCACTTTATTTTTGTCGACATCGTTGTCATCCTGAAAGGAATTTATACAATCCCTAATGTTTAATTTATTCCCCCAGCGATTGTCCAGCATGGTCCCGAAACAATTTACACATTGAATGTCCAGCATCAGCCGTTAAGTAGCAAGTATGTTCCCTTTGTCTACTAATATCACAACTAAAGTGGCATATATGTCAGCTTTTGTTGACCAGTACCATACTTAATTTGGAACTAACTACCTTGTAGAGTATCTTTTATTGTACTTAATTTGGAACGCAGTTCCGATTGACTGTGTAATTAGCAACATATACCTTTTTGAATTATACGCCAAGGCTACCAGTGCAGTAATTGATCAATATTCAGTGGGAGACTGGTTCAAGACAACAGTTGGAATTTGTCAAGGTTGTATCCTGTTATCCACGCTTTTCAGCATCTACTTAGAGCGCATCATGAGTGGTGTCCTGCAAAACCACTTTGGGACAGTCAGTATTTAAGAGCAAAACATCACCAGCATACGCTTCGTATACGACATTGATGGGTTGGCAGGCAGTGAATAGGATCTTGCCACCTTAGTGAAGAACCTGCATGAAAAATCTTCCAGATTTGACATGGATATACGCGCCGAGAACACAAGAGATGATGACCAATAGTGCCGAACAAATCTCAAACGAGAACAACGTCAGAGGATAGGAACTTGAAACAGTGTTCCAATTCAAATGTCTTGGTTCCATGCTCACCGAAGAGGGATCAAGAGCAGATGTTGTTGTCAGGAGCAGTACAAACAACGGCAGCTATTTCAAAGCTGAGATCCATCTGGAGAGACAAGATTTGTTTGTCTCGAACCTAAAGAAAGTCTATTGAGAGCACTAGTCATCTCAATATTTCTGTATTCATTTGAGGACTGGACCCTGACAGCAAATTTACAACTAACACTCAATACAGGCACATCAAATGAGATGCTACAGAACCATCCGTGGCCTCTATTACATGAACCACATCGCAAATGAAGAAGTGCGTAACACCATAAGCACAAAGTAGGCCAATATGAAGACCACCTCACAACTGCCAAAACGAGAAAGCATAAATGGTATGGGCATGTCACTAGAGCCAACATTCTATCCACAACATTACTGCAGGGCAGTGTCCAAGGTGGAAGAAGAAGAGGTAGATAGAGTAAATTTGGACTAACAACATCACAGAATGGACCAGTAAAGATTTTGAGGATACACAGAAATTGGCACATGATCGCAACAAGTGGAGCTCCAAAATCGAAATCAAATAGAATAGTGAAAGTCCGATTGTCTATGTCTCGGGCGCATTATCATGACAGTATGATATGGACTTTGATATCTGTATATAATCTAGCAACTAGCTTACGTATTCAGGTTAAACTCAGCGAACATTATCACGATGTAAATACAGTAGTAATATTATACGAACAGAATGAGTATCAGTATTAACAGTAGTTTTCACTAGTAGTATATTTACAAGAAGTATTGAGAGCAGTAGTATAAAATACGTATGTGCCTTATCAGTATTGTTTGTAATGACGTAATGCTTTTTCATTATAAACATTATAATTTGGTCATCTCACGCTTAATATATAACATGGAAATGTAAAAAAGGTACATCATGACCTGAGATCAAAATCAGCTACCAAAGGAATTAACGATAGTAGCACTATTTATTATTTACTTATTTTACTATATTACAAAGATGTGTGGCCCAGAGAGGCCAATTGGTCTAAAGTGCTGTCTTTTACGGATCACTGCCATCTCACCTCTGCCTGCGTGGGTTCGAATCTAAGATTCGGCTAATGTATTTAAGTGAGAAAGCTAGCCAGTAGCTTATTGTCGGCCGGTGGTTCTTTCCGGGGTTTTCCGGGTTCTTTCTCCACCACTAATACTGGCCGTGATGTATAGCCTATATTGTGCTGAAAAATGGCGCGTTAAACCATAAAAAACAACAGATACAATACAAAAAAGAAAAACTTTGCTTATATCGTTATTTATTTTTCTATCGATATTTGCCAACATACATTTTTCTGATTTTTATATGTGCTTTTTCAAATGAGATTTAAAATCAAAGATGAATCGAGTGCAAAATTAAAAAATAGATTGACTTTAAGCTAATCATATAAATATGCCTAAAAATGAAACAATGAAAAAGAATGATTCTATAGCTAGCCATATTGTAGAATCTAAAGATTTCATTTTCGTTGCTTGTATTAGGCTGTTATTTACAAAGTGAGATGCATTTGTTATCCCTTCTATTTTCAGATAGGCTCAGAAAAATTGAAATGCACGAAATGATAAAAATTAATTTTAAAATTGTGATATTTCAATATACAGTGAACGAAATGTCGAAGCATTCTGGTTTATTTGTTACAGTCAAATCATGTGGTATATATACTTGAGACAGGCACATAGAGAGGAGACAGACATAACTAGAAATATACACCAATCAGAGCGAATAGTACTATACCTGGATACGACAGCTAAATACTTGAGAATGATAAGTATAATTAATAAACATATAAAGTGGGTTTTCTCGAATAATGCATTTTTGGCTGGTAAAAAAAATTACCTTCTAGAAATCTCCATAATTAGGACTATATACCTAGGAATGACTGAGTAAATATATAAGAAATAATCAATATGCGGTTTTTTTTATATGCAAAAATTTCTTATACCACTGAGTTAGTAGAACGATTGTTTGGAAATGTCTGCTTAATCGCTTTGTAATATGGATTTTGTCTTACAGAAAGGTAATGGGTTCCGTTTACACGGGTCCTTAGTTCGAACCTCAGTTGAGTACGCGTTTACAATTGTACAATAATACTATGAGCATCATATGCATATTGATACAACATAACCATAATAGCAACAATATAAAAACTAATGAAACCCTAAGGGATATATTTGCAAACAACGCTAACAGAAGAAAGATATTTTTTTCAATACAAAATAAGAACAGATGCAGGTAAAAATAGGAAAAAAGAAATTTGAAATAGTTAAAGAGACATTGTTAACCTTTTCTAAAAGCACTTTTACTAATAGTGAGCATATTCGTCCAGATAAGTGGTTTTCATATATACAAAACAAAAACTTATAAAATAATACATTTACAAATCTTTGCTAAAAGGAAAGGTCACATTTTCTTAATTCTAAAAAGACTATGATTAATTAGTTATAAAATACTTTGTTATAACTAATATGCATGTCATGAGAAGTTATAGTATATAAACTGATTTCTGATGAATTAAGGAAGGTTCGTCTATAACATACATAGTTGTGTCATTAAGGTGTACTATACATAATTATTTTTACTAAAACAGTATCCTTTCATTTATTCATAATATTATATGGTTAGATAGAGAGATATATAGATAAATAGATAGATAGATAGATAGATAGATAGATAGATAGATAGATAGATAGATAGATAGATAGATAGATAGATAGATAAATATATAGATAGATAGATAGATAGATAGATAGATAGATTGATAGATAGATAAATAGATACATAGATAGATAGATGGATATATAGATATATAGACAGATAGATCTATGATCCGTGTGATTTTATGCGTCATGGATAGTCATCGTTACAAAATACCCAGTCAGCAATATTAGAATCACTACTGACATAACAATAAGGTTCCGTATTTTCATGTGCTGCACATTTCTATCGCGGTGCACAACACAAGCCGTAAGTGCCATCCAAATCTACATAACACCAGTTCGCAAGCCATATTCCCCTTCGTTCCCCTTCTTTATTGTGCACTCCACATCGATGTGTGTCAATACATGCTCTTCCTTTTACATCTCTCGTTCTAGTTCCACCACAATATTGCCATGCTGTACCAGATTCACACCACATGTAAGGTAAGTAATATGTTTCTTCACTCCCCTTAGTGCATGGTCCAGTGCAGCAATAATCCCAATTGGTATCGTTAGTGTAGCACAAACTATATGTTTTGTTTTCATGAAATCCGCATTTGTGGTCTGGCCGACACTTGGTATTCCCAGCCGTCCACTCTGATGGTACATCTATTTCTGAGGCATTGCAATTTTCTTTTTGGATCCAATGTATCGCAATAATCAACATCACTAGAAACGACCAGCTCATCATGTTTCAGAGTTCGAACTAAAAACGAAATAAAGACATTTATATATTGTATAATTTTTATGTATGAAACATTCATATTTGAGTCTACTTAACCACATAACTTGCATATCTTGTATGACTGTTAATTTAAGTTTCCCCTCTCTATGCATGTTACAGGTAGCATCACATTTCTTATTCCCCAGCGAGTGCATTATGACATATTTCTTATAGAGTGTTCTGCGCTCAGATGGTTTTGTAAATATGCTATTGAGTAAACTATTTCAGCAATTGTTGTTTTTCTAGTAAATGGCATAGATTCATTTGTGACGCAGGTCTATCAGGCTCGTGTTATTCTTGAAAATTATATCAAGCATGTTTGCTTTACATAGTTGCTCTGCATAATGTAGATGGTGAAATACCAATAGTAGTCTAGATGTAAACACTTAGGGTTAGGGCAAGTAGAGTATCTTACAAACCGCTTGGATGACAACTATTTTCAATTGTATCAGCCTGTTGGCTCTTCATCGTCTGAATGTGCAATGATAATGACAAGAAGCAGAAATTCCATATATAATGTTATCTAGTTGTGTCCATATATTTTTTATACAGCTATAAACTTGGAACCTTTCACATATTTATAAAAAAAATCATTGTATCGCTTGACCTAGTTTTAAAATACTGTGCTTTGATACCGATAACATTGTGTTATTTAGGAAACCGTTTTGTGTCCTCATTTGTCGGCAAAATGTGCTGGTTTTTTACTTATAGAAGTAAAACATTAAAACTTTATTGGTTTATATGATACAGGATTATCGCCCATCCCACCCATTTAGCACTATTCATCAGCTCATGATATGATGTATGACATACCGAGCCTATGTGTGCAATTAAACCTTCTCAAAAAGATGTGATCAATTTTTCCGAATTCTCTGTGGGCAGTTGATAAGAACATCAGCTGCAACAATTTTGGTAGCATTAATAAAATATAATATTCCATGAGGGCAAATACAAAATTTTAAATATGATCAAAGCGAAAACCTAAACAGGATACTGCTCAATAATCCAATAGACTTTTTTGAATAGAAAAATGTAACCAAATAAAGTGATGTGTTAACATTTCATCGTACGGCTCAGTCGTAGGAAACCATACGAAATAGCACCTTTGAGGTGTCGTCTGTCACTGGTATTTCTCCATAGTCTGAATTTGGCTGTGCAGGCCAAGGCGCGAGAGACAGTCACAAGTACAGTTGGTGCAGATATACTGGGAGGTCTGAGTTACTGGTGTTGATGACACGCTCTTCTTTTGCTTACGTTTCTCTGCCAAATTATGGTGTCTCTATACGACTGCGAATGCCATGCACTTCCTTGGTGTCATTCTCCAAGTACATCTTTCTCGGCCAGCACTTACTAGCCATCGGCAAAAATGTCCCCTCTCTTTATGCACAGATCCTTGAAATGGACTGATTGGTGGCCGTCGCTTATGGTGCGGGTTCCCAGGTGTCCATATACGATGTCCTTTGATAACATCCCATCCTTAATACATCAGTTGTGTCTCTCCCTTCGAAAGCGGCGTTTGCACTGCAGATGGTACATGTGTGGGACGCGGTCTTGCTAGTTGATTTTGGAAGGAGTTTCGCAAACACTCTTGACTCATATAGCGCTGGTACATGTTTCATTTCCAAATGTAAAGAAGTATTAACTTGTATTATCAAAAATATTAGACTGAATACACTATATGTAAAGTAAACAGATCATTTTGTATTTCTAATGCACTTGGGTATCATTGCAAGTATTTTGCAAATATCAAAGCATGCATGACTGACTATTTGTTTGCTTTTAAACAAACATTACTTAAATTAAACAGAATCAAGATGATACAGTACGATGTTACAAAATCATTATACAAATTGCACTAAAACAAACACTATGAATCATTTATCATATTTGCAAAATACAACTTCTAATTAAATATAACCAAATAAATGTTTGTAGTTGTATGGGACATACAATTATGTCCGATACTATAAATATTTGTATGGCACATCTCATTAAGTACAAAAATTTTAATATTTATATATTAATATAATAACTGATATATTTAAATTTGTATGGCATGGATATTGTTTAAATATTCGTCTCATGCTTGCAATCAAGCAACTAATACAGGTGTGCGCATCTTATATTGTTAGAAAATTATCATTAAATCTGAGATAAAATAGGAATACATTTCTGAAATGTTTCGGAAGATATTTTAAATTAATGCTACAAACATAAGCCTCTAATTATCCAGTACGAAAACGATGTATATTTTGAATCAAAATTATATATATATATATATATATATATATATATATATATATATATATATATATATATATATATATATATATATATATATATATATATATATATATATACTTGTTCTAACAATACATCTCAATGGTTCTATCCTACAATGGCCAAGCTTAAACCGATATCGATACCGACCACCTTTGGACGTTAATAACGGATAATTTTCAGATATATTGTCACTCAATCTTCTTGCAAGATAGAATTTCATTGTTTATTTAACAAATAGTGACTAGTATCTTTCATCCGAATCGCTCATCAAACTTTTTTCCTTGATTTATTTTAAATAGTTGCTCACATCATTGTCACCCATAAGTCATTTAAGTATATAGTGTCCACTGTTTAAATCCAGTCATTTCATGTATTAACTTAGGATCATATTCCGTTGATAATATTTCGGTTATTATGTGCTCTGAAAGCGAACGTTTGATTATCGGCGATGGAGGCAAAACATGTGTATACTATCTAGAGACATATATCAAGTGCGAGACAGAGAAAGATAAGGGAGATAGACAGAGATAGACAGAGAGAGAGAAAAAGAGACAAACAGAATAATGGAGTCAGATTACAAAGATTTTCAAGAAGGCCCCTAAGTCGACTGCAAGAACAAACTTAGGAAAATAATAATGTTTCCTAACCTAAATATTTTTAGCATTTTCAATGTTTTCTAATTTCATGGTGTTAGTTTTTGGTTTGTGTTGTTTGTAGTCATATCATTACATATGTTATAAAGCGCTTCGAACTTTTAAAAGTTACGCGCTATACAAAGTACTCATTTGTATTGTTATTGTTAATATTATTATTAGTAGTAGTAGAAGTAGTAGTAGTAGTAGTATTAGTAGTAATTGCTGTAATTATATATATTCTCGACTTAAGTTAGTATTTTAGTAAGAGACAATGTATCTTTGTACAAATTCAGTCTCTAATAAAGCTCGTTGTTTATACCAGGAACACTCATAAACAGTTACATATGATTCCTTTGTATATTTGAACTCCTAGTACCTTTTGTATATTGTCCGATTGGTACAGAGGCGTTTATTTACTTGATTTAATTAAAATAATTGCTCAAATATTAGTCGTCATTACATCGGTGCAGTCTACTCATTATGTTCACTGTTTAAATTAAGTAGATTCAGTAATATTAATATAAGATTGTATAAGTTTTGTTTGTATGGATCATTTCAGAATTTTTTAATTTTTTTCATGACGTTATTCGTTAGAAATCATATGATAATTTGTAGTACCGACATTGTATCACGAAATATTTAGTAATAACGTTATGCATGGTCATTTATGTTTGTAATTTCTCGAGTGTACACAACACAATATGCATGGTACGTAGAATCAAGCTGTTTCTGTTTATTGGATGTAACTTAAACTTCCATCTCCAAAGAACTACTAGCCTTCAAGTGACAAATAGATAGATAGATAGATAGATAGATAGATAGATAGATAGATAGATAGATAGATAGATAGATAGATAGATAGATAGATAGATAGATAGATAGATAGATAGATAGGTAGATATATAGATAGATAGATAGATAGGTAGGTAGGTAGGTAGGTAGATAGATAGATATATAGATAGATAGATCGATAGATAGATAGATAGATAGATAGATAGATAGATAGATAGATAGATAGATAGATAGATAGATAGATAGATAGATAGATAGATAGATAGATAGA
The DNA here is from genome assembly GCA_030141615.1 of Unio pictorum. Taxonomy (NCBI): domain Eukaryota; kingdom Metazoa; phylum Mollusca; class Bivalvia; order Unionida; family Unionidae; genus Unio; species Unio pictorum. The sequence goes on from JARLTB010000251.1 coordinate 9,058,211, forward strand.
TAGGTAGATATATAGATAGACAGATAGATAGGTAGGTAGGTAGGTAGGTAGATAGATAGATAGATAGATAGATAGATAGATAGATAGATAGATAGATAGATAGAGAGAGAGAGAGAGAGAGAGAGAGAGAGAGAGAGAGAGAGAGAGAGATAGATAGATAGATAGATAGATAGATAGATAGATAGATAGATAGATAGATAGATAGATAGATAGATAGATAGATAGATAGATAGAGGAGCAGGAGGGAGCGAACCCTACATTTGCCTGAGACATCATTTGCTCTAAATCTAACAAACATCTCGCGATAATTAATTAGAATCCTTCTTTTTCAACCAAAAAAAGGATTAAATGCACGAAACATCAGTTTTTCGCAAATCATAGTCCAAGACCGTTTTCATCGTTTAGTCAAAATACGGTCTCGTCGTGATGTCATCGCCCCCCCCCCCCCACCCCTGCTGCTACAGGTTAATAATTTATTTCAACCCAATATTTGATCGAGAAAGATACGATATCGTGTCCGAGGATCATATAAATTTATTGTTATAAATCCATGCGGGGTTGACTGAGCGTTACTAAAGAAATTTCTAAATTGATTGAAGTCCATATCGGAACACCATGTCTTCCAAATATTTCGTAACGTAAGTGTATCAACGCCGTTAAACACAGCAAAAATATTACAGTTATCTCTGATCACTTTTGGAATCTGAGTGTATCGTTGAGTGACATATATCACGTCAGTGTTTTTATGCCTGCCTCGGGAAATATTCTAGCTGGGTTTTTTTGATTGTCTAACATCACATCGTCGTATACAACTAAATTTTTAATGCTTCCATCAAGGTCATCCACGGATGGTGCCTCGTCAATATCAGTTATAAAATCAATGGCGTTCTCACCCTTAATTTCTGATGCATTCTCGTTAAAATCTTTTAACACTTCATAGCATCGTTGATCATCTACGCTAGGAGCCACTAAATACAACTTATCCCACTTCATCCATCTCACTATTAAACTGAGCAACAATTGCGTCTTGCCGGATCCAGATGGCCCGATTATAATTGCGCGGATAGAGTTTGGTAGCGCTGCATGATGCTTAACTGGTTCTCTTGTTTTAGTCGCTGAAAATCAATTATATTCATATCTCTATACATAAAGTATGGATCTATATTGTGTGACGTGTAAAACGCGTACTAACACAAATGATGTGATGACGATTACAACTAAAAATAACAGATCAGCACTTACTGGTAGATGTGCAACATGTGGTATAAAAAAGTTTAGATTTGTTTCTATGAAATCAGGAGATGTTTTAAAAAGAACGAGGAGGTGATATCGCAGCCAAATTGGCAAAGCTCCCTGGAACCCCATGGGCAAAGTACCCCGGAGAAAAGCACCTTCCAGGATATAGCTAATGTGGCCCCGGAACACGATTAGATATCAGACTTGATGGTCAAAATCAGCCCCGACCCGGCGAGTATCCGATAAACGCGATTGATAAGGCGTGTCATGCTCATGATGTTGCATACAAAAGCAGCAATCTGCAAAACAGGCATCTCGCGGATGTGAAATTAATTAATGCGTTAAATGCTATTCCTGATAAATCTTTCAAAGAAAAAATGGCTTTGTGGTTGGTAAAATCAGCTATGAAAGGCAAATTGATGATGGGCGCTGGTAATTAATAATATGGAATCTATTTATTATTATTCGAGGGGATACTGGAGGGGTAACGCTGCAATCTATAAACTCGCCAACGCCGCAAAAGTGAAAAAGGCCACTGCGGCTAATTGGTTATCCAAACAGGTTATATTGCAAATTTATCTACCACGTCCTAAACAAATCAATTTCTCGCATTTTGATGTTACCGGACCCAATGAAGTTCATCAAGCTGATTTATTGTTTTTACCACATGACAACGGTTACAAATACGCGCTAACCGTAGTTGACATTGCGAGTCGATACAAACAAGCAGAACCGCTAAAAACTAAATCATCACCTGAAGTTGCTTCTGCATTTGAAAGGATTTATCTATGAGGCCCACTACACTATCCAAATCTATTACAAGTCGATCATGTCAAGGAATTTCAGGGTGTGGTTGCATCTACATCGAAACATCACAATGTCACCATCAGACGGGGGCATACTGCGTTACATCGCGATCAGGCGGACTCTTGCTGAGCGGTTATTTGGATATCAATACGCAAAAGAATTCATCCAAGAAAAGCGATCCCGTGAATGGGTCAAAAGGTTACCAAGGGTAGTTGCAGCGCTAAATAACGAGATTACCAGAGCAATCAATATGAAACCTAACAACGCAATAAAAAAAGTATATACCACAACAACAGCGGGATAGCGTTTTTCAGCCAATTCTCGGCAATGTCACCGTGAAATATTTATATGAACCAGGAGAACTCGAAGGTGGTAAAAAAGGGCTACTGATCCTATTTGGAGTGTCACTACGCATAGCATATCTACTATAACACAATCAAGTGGTAGACCTCCAATCTATAAATTGGATTCAACTGCCCCTCAGCGGGGTTTTACACGCGAACAATTACAAGTGATTCCTGATGATACTCAATTGCCGCCGCATGGTCTTAACTAGCGCCGTTGCGTCTGTTGCACTCAAGACAGGTCAACATCACATAGTTTCTGACATGACCGAGACTGTTTTTTATTTCTATCTACGGTAAATTGGCGAGGATTTTTATCCGAATACTGCCAACGCATTATACAATTGCAACTCGCGCAGTGATTATTCTGTTGTTTCTTCAACGCGATTATTAATTCAGCATCAATGTCAAATTCTCGTTGTTTTTTTTTTGTCTTGTTGTTTGTAACCGGAGAGTTTTTATTAATGATGCTAACATCAATATCATCCTTTCTGATGTCATCATCAAAAACAATTCTTCGGAGTTGATTTATTCACCGTACTCCAGACACTGCAAGATAGACTAAATTTGACCACTCAATGCGATTATCGACTATCCAAACAATTGTATCCGCGATGGTTAATCCTTGCGATGAATGTATCGTTGTTACATAACCCAGTGTCCACGGCGATGTTTTAGCGTTCAATGCGCGTTCAACAAATTGTATATCAACGCATACAGTATCATTTAGCACAAGTATTCGTTTGCCTCCGCCGGGTATTTCCACCTCGATGTTTTGCTTGCGGGTGTCAGCTGGTCTGTAACACAATGGAACCTGTAACATCGGATATTTTTGTTTGTGTAGCTCAAATAATTGCCGCTTAATTGTATCTCTGACTATCTTTCTACTTGCCACTACAAAATTCCTCCATGGAAGTTTCAGGAATTATTTCTCTGATTATTTCACATTGGATTCTATCCGGCTGTAATCTAATTAATTTTTTAACCTCACTTAATTGTTCATCAAGTGCCATATAATCGCTGTCAATTTCTTCATAATAGTACAAGAATTCTTTCAGCCACTTATGTTGACCCGCGCCGACAAATGGTGGTGGCTGTCCATGATCTCCGCACATTATCACGGTCGTGCTTTTTGTCAGCAGCCAATCCAAGAACATCTTTAATATTTCTGTTGATATTGTGCATACTTCATCCCAAATTATAACCTCGGGGATGAATTTCTCTCCCATTCGTTCAGGTGTCCATTTGTCGCCACTGTATCTGAAAAAACTATGATACGTACACGCAGAAACGCCTCGTTTTATCTCTCTGGCTAATCTATGTGTTGGCGTCAGCACAATCAATTGGATCTGATATCGGTGGTGCATTAGAACGTTCTGATAAATTATCACCGCGTAAGTAATTACTTTTAATTTCAACACCTGCTGATTCAGAATAATCACGCAGCATTTCTTTTTTAATTCTCCATGATCCCCAACTTTCATACGAATTAGTGAATTCAGTAACTGCACTGTACTTGCTGTTAATGTAAAATGAATCAACGGCAACTCTAACCGCAGTGTCAGGAAATCTATTTATCATTGAAAATAAATTAATACAAGCACAACCCAGCATCGACGACCTCAAATGTATATACGGGGATTTGTAACCGTCGCTATAAGTAAGGACTGTACTCAATTTTGTTCCATCGGACAAGTAAGCGTCTTTACGATCCACATATATGTTTTTGGATACTGCATCCGCGATTACGAAGTCGTATTCGGTGTTATCCATAATCAGCCGTGATCAATATCTTTTATAGTCACATTTTTTTCCCTCCCTGAGTGAATTTTCCGATTGTTCTTCTACCGAGACCTTATGCTTCGATGTTTCGTTGATTAAATACCCGTTTGGACCACTCAATGATATATTCTTCGTTGGCATCAGTATGTTATCTGGATTCCTCAATTATACTATCAAGACGTTCCGGTGTTGGTAACCAGAAATTGGTTTGTTTCCGATATGATATAATTGCTTTACTGACCGTCAGCGAAATTAACATTTTTGTATTAATCATGAATCTTAATAGCGCTATTGGCAGCCACTTCTTTTCAGACATGTGTCTACCAATCAAAATATAACAACAGCGATTAAGTCCTGCTGCGAACTCGAATGATACCACACGAACGAATCCAAAACGAACGAATCAGGCAGCGGCCCATTAATTGCAACACCAGTCATTTCATGTACGGGGTGTCCAAATCGTTTAAAATACTCAGTACACTCTCCATAGCCAAGAAAACTCGCTGGATAACAAGCAACCATATCAACTGAAATGATATTATCATGGTCGTATTTGTTATTCCATTAACCGCCATGATTAAATTCTAAACAACTAGCATCAATGTCTGGCAAGAATTCTACGCGCTTTGGTTTCCATGCGTTTTTTATTCTTGCAAAATGAGCTGCAACCGACGGGATTGTAAAACAGTTTGTCAATAATTGTTCGTCGTTGATAATTTCATCGTTGATGATTTCATCATTGTTGTTGCCTTCTCCACACGCCGGTAAAAGTCCGCTAGCTGTTTTTTCATTTTGTTGTGAAATGCTTCAGTGCGGTATAATTCACCGTTTGGTCTTACAAACTGATCAAACGTATTCGTGTCGTTTTCAGTGCTGCGAAGTACTTACTCAAATGCTCAATAGCATCGAATAGTTTCTCTTCAACGAGAAAACCATCCCTGGAGAATTCTTATCGTAGGATTTCGTCGGGTATATACTTTATTGTTCTGTTTCGTGGAAATATTGTGATCGCGGACGTCCATGCGTGTTCGTTATAATCAATAATTTTAATTGGGGCTCCATTTTTGTTATATTTTGATTCATATAAAACTTCTCCGGTTATCGTCATAACTGTTATTGGTGATGTTTCTAATTTCGCTATATCGTTAATAGTTGCTCCGCAGTCTTTCACCATTAACTACCATTGAGCTATTTTGCTACGCCGTAGATCGGTAAGTTTGTTCCCTCGGGATGCATTTGTAAAATGTTCTGTTATTCGTGCTTCTACACAATTGAGTGGCAAAGCCAATGACGACGATGTCGCCGGCGACGACTGTTTCATTGGTTTAAGTTTTCTTATATCAGGTTTTTCATTTAACGGATATATCCCATACACAACTGCTGTTTCAGGATATGCTCGTTTATAGTATGGTTTGTCAATTCCAGTTAACAAACCCGGCTTAGAATCACAGCTAACAACGACTGTTTTATTGTCTTTGAGAATCGGTTCAAATTTGTCTCGTATAATCCAACCGCCTGATTCTACACGGATGATGAATTTCACTCTAAAAAGTACATTTTGTTGCCAAGTTGTGATAACATCAACGCTGTGTTGCTGTCGTTCATGGTGGTATCAACAACGAAATCAATTCGAAATGTTGACCAGCTATGAGATGCACCGTCGTGCTTGAATTCATTAATACAATCGCGTATTTTATGTATCAGGTCTCTATCAGTTGTTACCCGTTTTGGCACATCTTTGTGGCTTCTATCGAGATCAAATTTAACGTTTTTGAAAGGCTTAATTGCTGATAATCTCTCGAACTCCTCCATGGTATAATTAAAACAAGTATTTAAATAGAAAAATATAGTATAATGAATCACTGCAAGTGGCTAATGATTGGATCAACAACTCCATGTAACAAAACATCCAGAAGCGAATTATGTGGGTATCATTTACAAAGCGTTTGCAACGGTTCCTTTGGCCCCCTTCCGTGCCTCCAATGTGGGGTGGGGGTAAGGGGGAAATCGCAGTTGTGTCTTAGTTGTGGCGGCGAATGTTACAGGGAACTAAAACGCTTTTTTGTGACAAACGAATAAAAAATGCAGTCATTGATACTACTGATGACTCCGTCAGCGACAAAATCATAAAAACCTCTCCACCTCAAAACTACATTGATAGACTTATAATTAAAGCAAATAAAAAATTAGACAAATAGTATTATTATACAAATGAGCCAAGATTTCAGACCTCACCCAGTGCTTGTTAATTATGAAGCATCCCGTGATGGTGTTGTCAGGCATCGCAGACTAAAAAAACCGGTTGGACAGGTAAATAATATGGGATAATTTATGTTTACAGCTGGGAGGAATACATATCTCTGTCACAGAGCCATCTATGAGACATTTTACGTATTAATCGAAGACGGTTTTGTGATTGATCACGTTGATGGATTTCCTAAAAATAACAAATTGAATAACTTACGAGTTGTTACTCAAAGTGAGAATGCAAAATTAGGTGGAACCGGCAAACACTCAAAAATGGCAAAACAAGTCAAAGCATTTGATAGAGAAACCAGCGAAGAAAAAATATTTCAATCAATAAATGAAGCCAGTACATATTTTGATATTTGTAGGTCTTCAATACGATTTGTTGCAGAAAATATAACTAAATTAACTCTGTCGAAGAAAAATGGCCATAAAATAAAGTTCGTATACATCTGAAACGATTCAAGGGAGATAACTCCTTTATGGATAAGTCCGCCGCCACTTATGAAACTCTACTCACTAAGTTCCCTTGTATTATGACCGTCAAAGGTATTTTGTGTCGTCTGCTTCACCTGTAGAGAGAGTTATAATTGGCATAGGCGCGCGCAAACGTGACTGTAATGGAGTATAATACATGAGTTTCGGTAGAGTTGTATTTATCAACTTTTAACGTTTTTTTAAAACTTTTTATTGTCGCTTGGATAAAACTGCATCATTTAAACAGTTGTATTTATTTTGACCATCTACATTCCGCTATTAAGACACTTTTAGTACAGACGTTCTTTATAATCCAGCGCGTTACCTATGTTCGCTCAGCCGGAACGAGAATGAAACACTAGTGTTTCCCAATCATTGAAGTAGGTGGGCGTGGTTAAGATTCCTCTGTATACAGCTCTTTGTGACCTAATCGATAACGCATTTTGTCTAGAGGATTAGAACAGAGAAAATACACGCTGTTATCTAACAACTGTATTATTTTGTTTAGTGTTTTAAATATTTCGTCTCATTTAAATGTTGTGAAACAGCATTAATAAGTAATTCAAAGAAATAAAATAACACACCCGTGAATCAACGCTGCTGTATTAGTCACCTTATATATGTTATGACTCGTAATAAGCTTGGAGCTTTTTAAAGCCAAATCCTACCGATTAAAACTAACCAACGCCATCAACCCGGGCGTGTGGTTGTCTTTTGTCAATCATGCAACCGGGTCAATTTAAGTTGGTTGCTTTTGATTGGTTGGATTGGCCGTAACAAATCTGCCCCGTCGTTTCATGTTTGTGCTGTCTTGTGCCGTCCCATATCATTACATCACAAATTCCATCATCGTTTCATTGAATATACCTTCCTTAATTAAGTATATATGGAATTGTGCCGCCGACATCAATCGTTTCGTTGAATATATACCATCCTTAATTAAGTATATGTTATGCCTAAAATCTGCCACAACACTCGAGTGAAGATATATATATGGAATTGTGCCGTCCCACTTCATCGTTTCATTGTAAATATCCATCCTTAATTAAGTATATGTTATGCCCAAAATCTGCCACAACACTCGAGTGGAGATATATATGGCATTGTGCCGTCCCACATCATCGTTTCATTGTAAATATCCATCCTTAATTAACTTAATTAAGTACATGTAGTGCTGTCCCCCAAGGATAACTTCTGGGCGGTCTAAGTTGGCGTTTGCCACGTTAGGCCTCCCGCCGGAGATGTATGTTTCGGGTTCCTTTGGGCTTACTTGGATGTGAAGGCAACCAAGGAGTTCCAAAGATGTGTTGTATTTGTCCCCCAAGCATATTTTCTGGGCTGTCTAAGATGGCGTTTGCCACGTTAGGCCTCACGTCGGTGATGTGTGTTTCGGGTTCCTTTGGGCTTACTTGGATGTGAAGGCAACCAAGGAATTCCAAAGATGCGTGTTGTGCTGTCCTTAATTAAGTTAATAAAGTAACCTCTGGGTCTCTCTGACGCCATAGGGCGCCAGCGAGATTGCCAAATGAGTGTTATTTTTTTTTAAGATTTAGAGGTAAAATGTATTATATAAATAATGGATATCAAAGATATAAATTCTATAATTGTTGAAATTTCAAATTTCAAGAATCGAAGGATAGTATTATCTGAAGATCTCGACTGCGACAGGATTGCCTCGGAATATGAAGACATTGAGCATCAGTTTAGTAAGGGTCGTTATGTTTTATCTAAGATGTACAGGCTCGTGAAAGGAATTAAAAAGTCCATCAATGCTTGTTTGTACGGTAACGACATTAATGTATTTATAACGCTATTTAGCACCGTTGAAGGAAGACGTCAAAAGCTCGGCCAAGAGTATCAAAAACGAGCTGAAATTAGTTCTAAGGTTCGTGATCTTAGAAAAATATTAAACGAGGAAAAACCAGTATCCTAACCACGTGAGCGTTTCTATAAAAAAATAAGCTTTCAGTAAATTTTCAGTAAAAAAATTATTTTTTTTAGCGTTTTTTGTTACACTTGTCACATAGGATTTTCTCCTGAAAGAATACTCAGCAGTTTGGGCTTGTTCATGCAGTTATGTGCGTACTGGATGATCTGGTTGTGGTAGCAAGTAATCACCGCGACGCCTCCATTTTCACGTAGTTGTTGTTGTTGCCGCGTCGTTAACAAAAATCGTTCATCGCCGTTCTCAGATATTACGATTTTGAAACCCCCAGCGATGTTTTTTCTGAAACATTCGCGGATAGCGTCGTACAGTTTAACCCTGTCAGAGATGGATACGTTAGCTTGATGGTACATTATTTAATAAGTCAGCTTTTAATTGTGATAGTTTCACATTTGAAAACTCAGTTCGCAAACAATATATGGTAGGTAAATCGCTGACAACTAAATTAGCCCGAGAGCGGCTAGCAGCAATTAAAAAGTTTATACCGGTTCGAGATAGACTTCGCAAGAAACTTCAACAACGATAACAAGCGCAGACTGACTTTTCTGTGTCAAGTGAACAACTATTTACTCCGATAACAAGTGCGACCAAAGATGTGAAAAAGTTAACTGAAGCAGCGATATATGGAGATATTCCTGAACGAGAACGAGCAAAGAAGGCGCCGCTGCTTGATACGCTTGAAAAGATAGCAGCAGAGACCAAACAAACGCGCGCAGGGATACAACAGCTATCCAGTGATATAAAAACTCAACGCCAAATTGAAGAACGCGAAGAACAACAGCAAGATGCAGCTGAAGGAAGAGTCTATTCACCTGAAAATATATTTACAGTCGCAGCATTAAATGAAATTAGAGGAAACCATACGGATTCCGAATTAGCTGATTTTGCTAGAGAAAATTTTCCAAAGGGTCAAAGAGTGAATTTTTTAAAGTTTAAAAATTTTTTAGAGTTTAAAAATTTTATAAAAAACAAAGACACTTGGGCATCAAAAATATATCTAGTGAAACGCGGCGGGAATAAAATCTCGGCGTTGCAGCACCATGGTTCTAATGACTTTCTAGCTGCGGTTAAAGGCTGTCCGCAACCACCACGTTATACGGAGGATCCAATCCAGGAACAAATAGACATACGAGCAGAAGCCGGTTCTAAGAAAAGAAGCGGAAAAGGATATTCGATTAAAAATCCAAAGGATTTCAACGCAACCGTGACATGCCCTGGTAATATTCTCAGTGATATATCACGGTTAGAGGTTCTCATCGGAGGGAAACGAGCCGGAAACAACTCCGTCGAGATAATTAATGAAGCAGCTGATATCTGTAGACGATTATTTGCCGGTGGTATCATGGACATTGATGTAAATCGAGAACTCATTGCTGAATTAGTTGAAAATCACAGAGACGCCCATGGTTATTACAGCGATTGATCACTAATTGAAAATCTACTAGTTTTATAACAAGATTATCATACACTACAACCATGATAAACCCGTAAGCGTCTACGTGATGAACTCACGATTGCCTGTTTATAGAGCATATTACGGAGATGGTTTCGGCAGTACTATTGCGGGGCTATTTACAAGAATGGCCACAAAAGTGGCGCCGTTAGCTAAACAATTATCAATGTATGCCATTGATGTTATTCGTGATAAGGGAATCAGCGCTGTTGGAAATCTTGCCGGAAAGGCATTTTCTGCCGCGAAAGATAAAATAGCATCATTGGTGCGAAAGAAACCAACAGCGACGAAGTCGGTGGTGAAACCAACAGTGCTGCCATCAACTACAGTGATGCCTGCAAAAATCAGCAAAGCAATAAATAGCGCAGTGGAACAAAAACTAGCGTCGTTAGCTGCTTCGGTGACTCCGTCACCATTGACAGATTCGCCGGTAACAAATAGCGTTATCATGAACGCGATAGCAGGAAGTGGTTTGAAACGAAAACAAAAACGACGATGATTACAAAGAGTTTCACAATTGAAAACACTAGTATGTTAATATAATGTTTAAACGACAAGCTGATGCGGCCTTTGATATGGAAGCCCCAGTACCCATGGACAATTCCGTCCGGGATTATCAATACTATTCCTATCATGCAATACAACCCGACCTGCGATCGCGAATTAAACTTCAAGTTCAAGATACCAGTAAATACTTTCTGCCATGTGAAACATTTATTGAAATCGAGGGAAAACTTGTGACAAATGTTGCAGCTGATACCCCATATGCAGATAACGCAAATATCCGGGTTGGTTTTGTTAATAATGGCATAATAGCGTTATTTGAAAGCACAAGATATCTCATTGATGGAAAAGAAATTGAATCAATAGACCGTGAAGTTGATGTTGCAACAACAATAATCGGGCTAGCAAGATATTCTGATGATTATACAAGGTCGGCTGGTCAATCTATGATGTTTGCAAAGGATACCTCTGATAACGCTGACCACCTCCAATACATTAAAGTGTTAACAGCACAAGATACTGCAGAAGCAAATCAACAAGAAGCAGTTAATCCAGAACGTCGAGCTAGACCAGGAGCTGCGTTTGATATTCTCGGAGGCGTTAATGGTAATTTCAATTTAGGATTTGCAACACGAAAAGGAGTATTGGAAGAACAGCAGCGATATTTTTCATGTCCGATTCCACCCCATCACATATTTGGATTCTGCAGAAATGTCAGAAAAGTCATCTATGGAGCCAAACACACAATCGCGTTAGTGCGAAAAGGCAATGACAATGATGCAATTTGGCGTACTGGTGCCGCTGATGGTAAAGATGTTTTGAGTAAAATAGTATTGTGGATGCCAGTAATGACCCCATCAATTACCACGGAAGAGCGGCTACTTTCATTTATGGACACAGGCGGCAAATCATTGATAAGCTGGCTAACAACAACAACTGATGCCAAAGAGGATAATGTTGCTGATACATTTACATGGCACCTGGCATCAAAACAAGGCGTTTCAGCTCCACGTCATATATTTATCGCGCTGCAGAATCGGAATCATTTAGGCTCCCAAGAACGCAGTCATGTGATATTTGATCGATTAGAAGTCAAAGAGGTTTCACTGAGAATAAACGGACAACAAGAACCATCTGAGTATATAGAGCTTGATTACAACACTAACCACATAGCACGTGTGTATCATAGAATGCTGTCATATATGGGCCTTGATCAAAATGTTGATACTGGTTTACAAATATCGCAACTTGATTTTAAAAACCTATATCCGATTTATTACTTTTTGGCTGGAGCATCTTGATTTAACAAGGCAATCCGTAGTTGACATACATTTTAGGGCTCGTATAGATCCAGGTGGTGTTAATTATAGAGCGGTTGCTGACATTCTCAGCGACAAATCAATGTTGTTAGAAGGGGCTGGCGGACGAATGAGAATTGTTGATGCACCAGTGGGAAATATATAAACGATTCACAATTAGATCAATTGAAAGCATAAATGTGTTTTACAATAAAATGACATATAGTGTTGTTAGTGTCAAGCTGACTGATGGTCAGGTCAAGAAATTACGATCAAAATCCGCTAAAGAATGTGGAACAACAATAACGTTAAAACCAGCGCAGAACTCCGGCGTACACATAAAATATCATTGACGGATCGTCAAATAAAACATTTCAATGATGCGTTAAAGAATAAGAGAGGGGTTCAAATTGTATTTTCATAGGCTGCAGTGGCCAACATGATACAATCAGGTGGTATATTTCCATTGTTAGCTGCAATACCAGCATTGATTGCAGCGGCTGCCCCAGCGGTGGCGAAAGCGGCGGCGTTGGGAGCTGTTGGGACCGCAGCAGGGATGGCGTTGAAAAAGGCAACTGGGAAAGGATATAAAAAAGGGAAAGGGTGTAAGACTACCAGGAACCCCGTATTCATGGTACAGCGGAAAGGGTCTAATAATACCAGGAACGGTTTATTAGTTGAAAACCCAATTGTTCCCATGTCCAATTTTGATTTAATTGATGCTGCTAAAAAACTAGCGATAAAAAACTTCAGAGGGGTTTTTATGAGAGATCAATTACCGAGAAAACCTAAACGCGTTGAAACCGGTATCATCAATCTTAGTAACAGTAACGGATCGGGAACTCACTGGGTTGCATACGCGATCGATCCGCGTTCGATTGTCTATTTTTATTCATATGGGTTAGCTCCGCCAAGCGAGTTTATGCGGTATATAAATTCTTCGAAGAAACTCAAAGAGTTTCCGATTTTTTATTCCACGCTGCCAACACAACAATTAAATGATCCACCGATTTGCGGCCGTGAAGTATTAAATGTCCTCGCGAAGATTTCATCGTCACAGAAACCACCTCATCTGGTTGTAAATAAATATACCAGTGGGAAATTACAAGGTAATTTTAGAGAATCAATAAATTGAAATACAAGTTGCGCTAACAATAATGATTGATATTTGGGGACGATCTCTGTCAATGTCGAAACCAACCACGAAAACATCTGCGGTTCTATCGAGGATGTAAAAATAATAATTGAAGATGAAATCGCTGAGCCGTTAAATTTAGCAAGTGTTGACCCGAACGAAATAGTTGAATTTAAAGATCGCCAGGGTAAATTGAAAAGCAGTAATATATCCGCGGATGACATTTTGATACGGCAGAGCGATGCCACTGAAAACTCTATTGCGCTGTACTCCAGCGGTGGACGACTTAAACCAGGCGCACTTGTGTCTACGATCACCGACGCGATTGCCGCCTACGGTCGTGAGCTGGATGATTATATACGAGGTTATAATAGTTTTCGCAAAAATGTCGTACATAAATTCTTTGGAACCCCGCTTGTGGTTGGCATGACTCTCGCTGAAATTAAAAACTTTCTATCTTTATTCTTTTTTAACAAGGAGGCGAGGAGGATGATGAATGAAAATGAAATCAAGGCAAATTATCTCGATATTTACACGGATATTTCTAAAATAATAGAACATCTTGAAAAGGTACAAAAACCCACCAACGACGTCGTTAGTAAGTTTTTTGGGTCCCCACATGTGGCAAACTCGACTCTCGCTGAAATTAGCGAGTTTATTATCAGGCATACCCACAATGCCTACGTCGCTAATAATTTCTTCGGAGTCCCGGCTACATCTACGACGACTCTCAAAGATATTAATGCGTTTATGGTGAGACAAGCAACACTTAATACCATCGTGGATAATTTTTTGGGGAGAACACGTGAATCTGAAACCACATCTCTGACAGGCCCGACCCTCGCTGTAATTAGCGAGTTTATTAGCAAGAATACTCACAATGCCTACGTCGCTAATAATTTCTTCGGTGCCCCGACTACATCTACGATGACTACACTCAAATATATTAATATGTTTATGGTGAGACAAACAGCACTTAATACCATCGTGGATAATTTTTTGGGGCAAGCACGTGAATCTGAAACCACACCTATGACAGGACCGACCCTCGCTGAATTTAAAAAAGCTATTGACGAACAAAAGCTCACCAGCGAAATTGTTAACAAGTTCTTTGAGGGCAGTAACCCCCAGTATATCACGACAAAATTTTCTAACATCGACCGGTATTTTAAAGACAAAACACAGCTTGAAATCAGAAGGGCTCTCATTCCATTCTTTATGAACACGGAGGATGAGGGGGGGGGGATAATGACGGCTACCGAAATCAAGGCAAATTATCTCGATATTTACAATGATATTCTTAAACTAAAACAAATTTTTGAAAGGGTACAAAAACCCACTAACGACGTCGTTGGTAAGTTTTTTTGGAACCTCACTTTTGGATGTCATGACTCTCGCTGAAATTAAAGCGGCTATCGATGAAAGTAAAAAAGCTATTGACGAAAGTAAGCCCAACAGAGAAATTGTTAATAAGTTATTTGAGGTCAGTAAACCTCAAGATATCACGACAACATTTTCTAACATCGACTGGTATATTAAAAACCAATCACGGCCTAGATTCGAAACCCTTCTGAATTTATTCTTTTTTAACAAGGAGGAGAGGAGGACAATTAATTCTAATGAAATTAGGGCAAATTATCTCGATATTTACACGGATATTCTTAAACGAAAAGCAGCCTTTGAAAAGGTAAGGATTCCGCACAAAGGCATTAAAAATATCGTATATACGATCAATCATGGAATCGTGGATTGGACAAGAGACGACAATTATCATAGAATTACCGTCAATTACCGTTAATTATCGAGACTGGCAAAACACAAAGCTTTCACTTCGTCGCGGTTGATAGATACGCCATTAGATCAAAAATAGCCTGGTGTGTAGAACTTGTAGATATTTTTTCCGGCTGAAGCTACCATACCTATAGGACAGCACTTCCCCTTAATTGAAAACACCAGCGGGTTTAAAATAACAATGACATCGATGAAACCAGCTGAACGGATAATAATCTCAGAGGTATCACAATCGCATCGATATCGATATGATACCGTGAAAGAATTTTGCGAAAATGAAAAAATGTACTCGGTGTCCGGTGTGATGGCCAGCGCCGGGGTTATTTTGTCGACGGTGACCATGATGGCTCCGATTGCAGTTCCAATCGCTATCTCCGCGGCAGCAACAATCGCAGCAGTCGCCACCGGAATAACTAAAAGTTATCATCGTGTTCTCAGACAAAACTCAGCGATTATACAGCTCGGTACCGGGTAGTATTTGACACGTACTCGAAATTATCCGAGTTGATCTCGCTGTCGATAGATAATTCGTTCATATCCGATGTTGAAGTTTCCACGATGACCCAGTTGTATAACTCCGCGATGTTGAAATTTGAAATTGAAGACAGCGTTAACAATAATGTCACTCGAACTGCTTCAACGAATCGCGGAGAATACCACCCCGATACGAACAAGCATGATATCAATAACATCAACAAACTCACAATTTTTTAGTGTGAACTTCCCTTCTCAGATTCCAGTGTGCGAGATCGCGCTGGCAAAATTACGAGTATAACATAGCTGGCCTAATATCAGATCGGCTGCATTTGGCGGTCAGCAACCCAATAACGCACTGGTGTTCTCGTATAAGAATAAACCCGATGGTACTCCAGCGTGGGAAACTGTTTCGTTACCAGCTGGGTCGTACCAAATTGAGCAAATCGATGCTGAAATTCAGTGTAGAATAAAATCAATCACTGGAAAAGAATCAAACATAGCTATTAAAGTTCATGAACCGACGCTCTCGTCGTCGATCGAAATAAGCTCAGAGAGATACGCTGTAGATATTTATAACAGCTCGTTAAGAACAGTGATAGGATGGCCTGAAAAACCACCCTGAGCCACCGACGACTTAACCACAGACGTACAATCATATCACGAAATCAATCTCATGTATCGAGATAATTTATCTGATATAAAAAAGGAAAAATCGCCGATAGATTTATATTTACCGACAAAAACACATTGCAATGGGATTTTATCATTAAAAAGAACAACCGACTCATATGTTACTATTTCATCTACGCTAATTGACATCACTGGTTATTTTAATGAAATTATTCAATTACATAAAACACAACTAGAACAACTACGGCAAACAAAATCGCAAAAACACGTTGAAATATTAAATCAGCTTATATCTGACATGGAATATATCAATGAACTAATTATTCAAACAATAACCAATGACAACAGCGACAGTAAACAACAATTCCTAACCGGTTACAATATCACAGAAGCCGATCTGCGTAATTTCAAGTTTCCCGGATACAACGCTGAGGAACTAAAAAAAACTGTTAGAAACAATATCAAGGTATTACAAACACTAGATTCAACTGTCCTCCTCAAATATAATAATGATCCAGAAGGTGGCGGTAGGCATATTGCCCCGCACAATGTCAATATTTCAACGGTGATTGCGCTCAATTTAAATGTGATGCAATTGAAGGAAGCTATCAAATTAATCTAGACCCAAAAATCAAGCACAGCAAGGATATATTCTTTATTATTT